>PVJX010023441.1:0-29235 GCA_004027295.1 Dolichotis patagonum | reverse complement strand
GGTGGCGCAGCGTTGTCCCCAGGTAGCTGTACTCGCCTGGGGAGGAAGGAAACCCGGGGTCAGTGGTGAGGAAACGGTGGGGCAAACGACCACAGGATACAAGTCACGCATTTTACAGCGCCTGGAGCTGGGTTATGGAGTCACATCTTTTCTCAGACGAAAGTTGGAAGAAAACCCAGACGAAAGAGAATGTCTGTACTAGCCGTGGTACCTTGGGGGAATGATGTTGACTGCCATTCTAGCCTAATTATTATTATTATTATTATTGTCTTTTTGAGGCAGGGTCTCTCTATGCACTGCAGGCTGGCCTTGAGTTCACTGTGTAGCCCAGGCTGGTCTCGAACTCACAGTGATTCTCCTACTTCAGCCTGCCAAGTGCTGGGTTTACAGGTGTGTGCCACCCCACGTGGCTTAGATTAACTATTTTTTTAAAAGATAATAATTGCATATTGGGTTACATAAAATGAGAGCATTTTAAAATGAGGGACATATAAATAAGGTTAAAATATCGTAGGGAGTTTGCTCTGTTTATATGCTGAGAGATTATGTGTAAGTTTGCACACATTTCAAAAATAAATTATTTAAGACTCGTGGAATTTGCATTTGAGCAGTGAAATTCTAGATGTAAAATGCAGCCATTTGAACGGAAAGGTATGAGGCTAATTTGGGATAAACAGAAACATCTCTTTTGAAGGGAGTGTTCATTTACATTTTTATCATTTTAAAAGGGTTACTGGAGGAATAATACAGAAATAAATCTTTATAGGTTTAATTAGAAGATATCAAAGGGCTTAATTGTCACTAGCCATAAGTCTGAAGTGTTATTTTCTAACTAATTTAGATAAGGTCACCAGGAAAATTAGTTTGGCTGTCTCCATTTGTCACAAGGATGGACCTTTATATACTCATGTGATTCTCTGGGTTTGTATCAAAAGCCGGGGTGAAAACACTCAGTAAGGAATCCCAGGTGCTGGTTTTGTTTCCCGGGTGGTTTTTTCCCATAGCAGGCGCTGACCCGGCAGAGCCTCGGCTGTTAGCTCCACACAGCAGGGAAAACACACACGCACGCGTGTAGGTGAGTGTTGTTCACTGTCGATAATCTCTACTGAGCATCTTCAATGGCTACGAAAATGAGAGTTAGAATGGAGATCTTGGCCTGTGTTTGCTGGGGGAGGGCGGCCTCCCAAAGTCTCCGCAGGGAAAAAGGACAAAGTCCTTGGCAAGGAGGATGCTATGGGTTGAGGGGTGAGTAATAATGAAAGCGGCATTACAGCTTCGGGTACCATGCTTGTAATGAGCAGGTAATAAATAGGAGCGTAGTTAATTTAGCTTCCACCAGGATAGAATGAGATCCGATGGCAACCATTAAATGGAGCGCTTATTGCCAGTAAACATGACATTAGAGGGGATGTGAAAGTGACCTCGATTTTCCTGCTTGTATAACCTGTATGAATAGCCAAACACGCCATGTTCTCTAAGACCTAACATATTTTATTCAGACAAATTGTATTAAGTGGAATTAGTGGCACTGGGTCTGAAAGAGGCAGAGATCCGACGAGCCCGGGCTGTTTGCCAGGTAACGGACCCCACTCCGAAAGGCAGTTACTGTGTTTTGCGATTGCCTGGAACATGAGCCAGAATCCCTTTCCTTCCACCCACCGGGTGAGGACATCGGAGCTCCCATAGCAGGGAAGAAAATAGCAGAAAAGGTGTTTCACGTAGAGAACAGGAAAAGGCCCAGGAAAGGAAAGGAACAGGGCCTGTGATGGGGGTTGAACTGTGTCCCCCAAAGGGCCCCTCCCCACAGTGTCTCAGCTGGGTACCATCCTTGGGAACAGGGTTGTTTGCAGATGTGTTTGGCTAAGATGAGGCCATGAAAATAGGTTCTAAATCCAGCAGAGCTGGGGCCTCTATGCAAAGGGGAAGTTTGGACACAGAGGAAGACACGAAGGGGCAAAATGCTATGCCACGGTGAGGCAGGGTCGCAGCCACATCTCTCTACACCAACAAACACCCAAGATCACCAGCTGCCAGCAAGAGCAGGAGGGCTGGAAGAGGTTTCCCCACAGCCCTGGAAGGAATCTACTCTACTCACACCTCCAGCTCCGACTTCTGCCTCCAGAACTGTGAACTGGTAAATTTCCATTGCTGAAGCCACCTCACTGGCTGTATTTGTTATGGTTACCACACTGATACAGAAAAAGAAAAATAACAGAGCAGGAGCAGAACACCAGAGTTCAGTTAAAAACTCATGAGAAAGGGAAAATATCTGATACACAAATGCAATCAGCCTCATATCTTACCCAACATAGCGTCAAGAAAGGAATGGAGCTGTCTATTAAAAAATACTAGCTGCTTAAGTAAATTCCTCAAAGACAAAGGGTAAAAGAGCAAGGAGTTGGGGTTCTGTGAGACAGACTGCTCTTTGCCAACAGGCCTCCAAGGGCCCATCACAGATGCCGGTGACCTGCACAGCCCTAGTGGTACTGCAGGGACTGTGTATATGGTTACTACCTGCTAAGGAAGTCAGTGGTGCAGAGCTAGATATAGTCCAGGGCCGCTGGCGCATGCACAGAGTTCTCTGGCTATGATGTTGAAGGATTGTGTTGATGTCTGGTGCAGGCTCCCCAGCCTCAGGAAGAAAGTGTCATGGTGACTCAGCAGAGGGGGCACTCCAGGGGACTGGTCCACAGGGCAGCTCCGCCAAGATGGTGCCTTGAGTTTGCTTCAGACGTTTTCCACATGCATATGTGGAAATCATAGCTTCTGGGATCAGACCTGCTGAGTCTTTGAGTCTTCGACTCTTCGGGCAGGGGACACACAGAGGCAAAGGTGAAGAACAGTGACCGGTCTCGGGTCCATTTTCAGCCACGGGTGGTGGTTGCTGAGTTGCGGGTGTGGCAGGATCGCTTGTGGGGTAGATGTGTGTTTGTTCTCCCTGTGTTTCCTGTGATATACGCAAGGAACTCGGTGCGACTGGGATTCAAGTGGTGGGTGGGGTTGCAAATCATAAGACTCTAAAACTCATTTTCTGTCCCCAGCGGTGGCCAACACAGCTGGATCTGGAGAGAGTGTTCCCTGGTCTGCTGGAAATGTCCAGGCCACAGCCCTTTGGGGATCTGAGGTCCCTCTTTCCTCCTTCTTGGAGAAGGGAGTCCACACACGTGTTTGATCCCAATTGGAGGACTCCATACACGTATTTGATCCCAATTCCTCCAGTGTGGGAAGTCTGCATGGCCTGGAATGTAAAAGTCTGTTCCTAGATCAGAAATGGGCTGGAGGAGCCAGCTATCACTAACTGAAGGACCATCCAGAGAGGGAAGCCCCCCAGAGCTGGTCATCTCTGCCTCACCAAACCCAAGGACCAGGGAATGACGGGTAGGATTGTAAAGCAGCCTTCTCTATGGCCAGTTCTACCACGGCGGCTGAGCTCAGATTAAGGAAATTGAGGATACAGATAAAGACACGAAGCGGAGGAGACTGCATGATCAGAACTCCCCGTGCCCCTGCCAAAGCAAGGGCCGAATGAGGCTTCCTTCTCATCTGCTGGATGAGCAGTCAAATTAGCAGCTGGCTCAGGGCTTGAACCGGTTAGGTTCAGCCCTGCTGGTCAACTCCAGGATGTGCTGTGTCATGTCAGAGGCATGTGACCCCACCTTTCACGGTTTTTGTGACATTATGGCTAATCTCTATCAAAACCACAACCAGTTATGGTGCCTGAGAGCCCTTAAATTCTTCGTAGGTCCTGGGTCCTCCTTGCATTTCCTGTGGTTGCTGTCCAGCCCCTGTCCCAGCACACAGCCATCCTGGCTACCCTCGAGCTCTCTCCTGGACAGCCCTGGTGACATCTGTCTTGCACTGATTTGCGGGTGTGCGCTGAACGCTCACCACCAGTCTTGTGTCAACACCTTTCTGCTCAGTTTTGACCCCCTGTAGCTCCTCGGCATTGGGCTCATAGAAAAAAATCAGAGACTGCACATCATAGGGTTGTGTTCTACACAGGGGACAATAAATTTGGATACAAACATCCTTGGGTCCTATTTACTGTCCTTGGGTACTCAAAAGATGTCACTCCATTTACCTCCAGTGTGAGGCGCTGGTGTTGAAAAGTCTGATGACGGCCTGACTGTCCTTCCTTTATGCGTCACACAGATGTCCAAAGGTACTTTCATTAGAATAGGTCCCGGTGAGACTAAACCTGGGTCAACAGTTTCTGGTACACGTCTTTCTTTATGAGGCTTTAGGGTCTTTTTAAGAAATACTCATGAATTCTGATTCTCATGTTCCTTCTATCCCAGCCCTTGGTTTTCTTCTTCAAGATCTTGTACAATGGATTGCCCATTGGCTGTCTTCAGTATTTACACGTTGCTTTGAATCTTTTATCATTTCTTCATTTTTAGTTTTACTTTAAAAATGTCTTTCATTTTTTATTTCTCTTACAAGTATTGTTTTCTTTAGTCTTTATAATTTAGTTTTCAAAAATATTTCTTTTTTATAATATTTTTGTGATTTTTTGGTAATATTTCTCAAGTTTCATTGTCTAATGTCTAAGTTTTTCTAATTCTGTGTTATGCTGGTCTTATGTGCCATCTACAATTTTCTTAATGTAAATTAGCTTGTTTTGACATAATAGGTTTCAGTAAAAATCTGCTTTGTGAGGTTGACATTTTGGGATGTTAATTTTTCTTTATTATTTTTTTTCTTAGGCTTATTTTATGTGTGCTTTGACCTTGGACTCTTCCGTTGCTTGGCCTCACGTGAATGAATATTCCACACTTGTAGCAGAGAGTGTGACTCAAGAGAGTCTTCCTGACCTCACAGAGGTCCCTCTCCTGTTGCCTCCATGTATGCTGAAGACACAGGGCTTTGTTTCTGGAGCTGTCCTCACTCTTTCCCTCCCCCAGCTTCTGTCTCTGTTTCATCTTTATCTTCTTTGTCTTGATCAGTTTTGATTCTCAGAGTCTGCCTGGTGCTTCCTGCCTGGGCTCTGTGCTCCTGGCTGGCTCTGTGTCTCTAGGCCTGGGCCCTGTCCAGTGAGTGGGTGCTGTCTGTGTGGGGCTCTGCTGTCCTTGGTCCTTTGGTGTCCCTGCTGGCTTGGACTCTGAGGCTCAAGAGTGGACTGAGCCATTGAGTCTTGGTGTTCAGTGTGGGGTTTTGGTTTCACTGTCTGGTTGTGTTAATCTTCATGTGGCTGTCTGGGAAGACGCTGCCACCTTCCAAGCCCTGGGTCCTAACTTGGAAAAATTAAGGAAAACTTGGATGAGGTCAAATTGTGCCAGCCTTTGGGGAGACTTGACTTTTTTTTGATGGTGGTACTTGGGATTGAACCCAGGCTCTTGGCACTGAGGTATATCCCCAAGCTTTGTATGTTTATTTTTTACTTTGGGACAAGGTCTCACTAAGTCACCAAGTTGCCCAGGCTGGGCTTGAACTTGCCATCCTTCTGCCTCAGCCTCCCAGAGTGCCGGGATTACAGGGGTGTACCACCATGCCCACTGGGAAATTTTATTAATTTTGTTAGATTCGTTCATTTTCATTTGGAGTCACACGTAGGTGGCTGACCTCTCCCTTTCGACCCGAGGCATCTGATGCTGCTATCTGCAAAGTGAGAGGTCACTAAAGAAGTGTGGAATAGGTAAGATATTAGGAGAGGGTCCAGAAACTGGTCCACACAGAGTTACTGAGAATCTGCCTCAGGCCGGGCCCTATACTAAGCACTAGACACTTCTGTTCAGAGCTTCAAACCTCACAAGCAAGAGATGCTTTTGTTAAAAACGATGATTTAAAAATATTAACAGAATTAACAGAACAAAACCAAGAGACTGCAAGAGAAAACTCTTCAGCACTTGAGTGAGAAACACAAACCGAGGGCCTGGGGGTAGAGCCTAGGGGCCGAGTGCTTGCTTACTATGCACAAGGCCACGCAAGTGAAATAAGAAACACACAAATACCCAGCAGCCTCATGGGCGGCCTGGCAGAATGCTGCTCTGTGGAGCTGTAAAGGCCCCTTCAGGACCCACGATGGAACCAGAGCTCTCACGAGGAGTCCCAGTGTCACCTTAGGGTGAAGGCACTGCCGGTCTTCTCGCTCTCACAGACTCCAGCGGGGCCAGTGGAAACCTGAGTTGGTCAGGATGGTGTAAGGCGTCAACTCAGGGGAGGACCTGTGGCGTCAGCACAGTTTCAAGAGGCCCCAGGCTCCCTCACGGGAGAATGATGCTCTCTTCTGCACTGAAGGAGCGGGGTGGGGGAAGAGGAACCCCCATTTTCCTGCCACCCTAAAGTCAGCTGTGGGAGTGGAAAGGTCTGTGCGGAGGACAGGTCACTGACTCCATGATTCATCAATGATGAAGCAAAAGGCTAAGTGTGCCAAGGGAGGAGTCTGGGGACGACTCCTTTGCCTCGTGGTCAGTTTACTGTCACCGGTGATGTGATCACGTGATACCCTGAGCCTTTGAGGGGAGCACAGAGGGACACGCTGTCACCCATTAAAAGTGTTCACTGTGAACCAGAGGAGGAGGAAACCAAGCAAACGCATTGGGGGACAGTCTGATGGTCAGCTTGGATTCGTCCACAATGGCAGTGCTGTGAGGGCTTGCGGACGACTGGGAGATGGATCTAGAAGCAAAGGGGTCAGGGAGAAGGAAGAGACGCAGCCACACACACAAGTCCTTGCTGGGAGTCTTGGCTGGGCAAGACTGACTGTCTTGGAGGACACTGGTGAAGTGGTATCAGCTGTGGATTTGGTGAGTTTGAGATAACGTTAGACTTCCTGAGTGTGACCTTCCGCTCATAGGAGACATTTTCTTCAGGAAAGTGGGCATAATATCCCAGTAGCAGGCTAGAGTTTTGAGAAAGTTTTATGCTTTAAGTGCAATTCCAGGTCATGATGTTGCTTTTACTTTAAATCAACAGAAATACATCAGTGATGCCTGAGATAACAAGGCTTCTCTCTGCTGCTTCTGTCCCTGCTGAAATGTCCCTTTGGAAGCAATCTCTCCTTTAAGCGTTATGTGTTGTGCCGTGAACAATTCTTCATTTCCTCCAGTTAGGTCAGGCCAGAAAGCATGGGCCGTGGGGCTGGCATGGAGGCGCACGCCTGTGACCCCAGCTCTCTGGAAGGCTGGATGCCAGGCTCGCTTGTCTGAGCCCCACCTGGGCAACTGGGCAAGATTTGGAAACTAAAATACTATAAAGAGCTGGGGATGTAGCTCAGTGTGTGTGAAGGTCTGGGGTTCAATGCCCCGCAGCAGAAGAAACAAAACAAAACAGCAACAGCAACAAGAAACTGACTGCACCAAGGAACCTGCTAGCAGGTTAGAAAGCCTGCTTCCACCACACAAGGGCAGAGACGGGCGCCGTTACTGTGAAGAGAAACCATTCGTTCACAGCAGCATCCTCTTAGTGACGCAGGTTAATTCAATCTCACCAACACTGGCCAGCAGACAGCACGGGCCAGGCCTCAGTGTTGACCAGGACACAGACGAAATGTCTGTCCAGCGGCTGGACCTCAGGACCGGGCTGCAGCGTCACACACACACACACAAACACACACACACTGTCCTTGGGGTGCCTTACCAATGTAATCAGAGAGGTTGACCTTCAGGGACTGTATCAGCAGCCCTTCCTCCACCAGCTCCTTGTACAGAGATTCGATGGTCCTGGGGGTGAAGCAGAGCATCGGACTCGTCACACACGAGATCTGCAGTGCGTCTGTCAATCGTCATTCACGCAAGGACTCAACCAGGTGGGTTTGAGAGTGTGTATGCAAATTAGGGATGTCCCTCCAAAGCTTCCTGCGCTCACTCATAGGACTGTGGGGTGTGATAAACACTGGGGGACTAACCCACCCCACCGAGGAGTTTATATGTAAATGTGGCCTGGGGAGGTGGAGCCTGGCTGGAGGAGGCGGTCATGGGGTGGTGGCCCTGAAGGGTTCATCTCCCTCCTGGCTGTTCCCTTGACTCTCTGCTTCCTCTCTCTGCGCTGTGAGCTGCTCTTCTGCAGAGCTGTCCTGCTTTCAAGGCAGCGGGCTGAAACCTCTACACACCGTGAGCCAAAATCAACCTTCTTTCATTTGTGGGTGCTGTGTAGTTTGTCCCAGCAATGAGAAAAGTGACTGAGGCACCAACAGTTGGATTTTTGAAATGTTTCTACAACTTGAGGATAAATTAGGCCTTAAAAAACATACTTTCACTGACCCGTGTGCATACCGGATGTTTCCTATTAATAAGAATAATATCTCTGCGAGTCCGAGGGTAGCTATAACTCTACAAGTCTGCAGGCTGGCACAAATACAAATTAGAAATCACCCACTAATAGTAACACAATGGGCCTATAATTATAGATTCAGTTAGCATGTGCTAGTCATAGGAGTCCATTAATCCGCTGTGAAATTTATGTTTCCTTTTAATGTAATGGTAGAGTCGTTTAAAAGAAATATCTAAAAAGAACGAAAGCTTACACTGGAGATAATTCTTATGTGGAAGATAAAACATCTAAAGCTGTGTGAGATGATGTGTTAGGAGGGTGATTACTTTTTTGCAGTGTGTATAAAAGTCAAAACCACTTCTCTGGGAGAGGCTTGGGCATCTAGCCAGCATCTTGATCATTTAGACCAAATGAAAAAAAAGATAGAGTGTCCCACTTAAAGACAAGATCCCTAGTGACATGACTGGAATTTGGCTTGCAGGAATTCAAATGAATACAGCTCGCACATTATACAACAGGATCTTTTGAGGTGCTTTGTCTTTAAAATTTTTTCCATCCTACTCTTTCTTTAGGTTGGGATTTGTAAATGTAGCTCTACCTAAACAGTTTTCACACTGTTCTGTGACCCAGTTGCATGTGATTAAAAGAGACCCAAGGATGTCAGTTAAATGCAAGCCGAATTCGAAGGGGATACATGCCAACAGGGTGACCCCAGTCTTTGGGGTCAGATATATTGAAAAGAGTATGTCCACTGCTGAAAATTAAGAAAGGCTTGATTGTGGCAGAATGTGGGTGTTACAGCTTGTGTCTGGATGTCCCCCAGAGCCTCATGTTGACACAGTAGGGTTTTTAAAGAGGTGGTTGGATCTAGACGGCGCCATGCTGAGACTAAGGGTGGGTGATTACTAAACAGGTCCACTGGTTGGGTTGGCACCACCTTAATCACAGTAGCCTCGATAGAGGATAGAAGGGGCAGGAAGACACTGTTAAGGCCCCTGGTTGCTTTGCTGCCTTCGGCTTAGCATGAATATTTCTCCCCCGTGAGGCCTGTCTGCCACGCCACCCTGCCTTGGAGCCGGCCAATTGTGGACTGAAACCTCTACAAACTGTGAGCAAAGTAAACCTTTTCCCCTTTAACTTTAGGAGCTGGATATTTTGTCTCAGCAACAAGAAAAGTCACCAAAACACTGGGATAACAGCACCTGCCCTAGATCAAGGAAATATCATCTAGAGTGTTCTAACTTGAGTAGTGCTCTACTGAAGATGTATGACACAGGCGTAACTGCACCTAACATTGAAGACAATTCCCTAAAATTAGGGAGCCCCTACCACAAGCCTCTATTTGGACTTTTTCCAGTGAAATAAACTTTTTCTTTTAATGGAATAAAGCATCTTCAACTCTAAACAGTGGGCTAGGGGTTATTTTGGTGAGAGAAACAGACATTGTCTTGCAGTGCCACGGCAGGCCTAGCCTGAGTGCAGACACAGGGCCTTTAAAATTGAAATGTGAAGCCTTTCAGGAACAAGATGCCAGGTATTTCTGGGCCTAAAAATGAGCACAAAGCAGGGCCCTGTGTCCCAGGTATGGAGGGGGGCATCTGCGGCCCTCTGTGGTCGTGGCTCAGTAAGGGAACGCGTTCTGAAAGGACGGTCACATCCCACCTCCATCGCCCCCAGCCACGTGTGCGGGCCTGCTGCTCCCCCAGGGATGTGAGTGTGACCCACTTTCGTCCCCAGGAGCCTCCCTGGCTTGGTGTGCAGATAGACAGACAGATGCTTGTCCCCGGGCATTGGGACTCTGGGTCTCAACCTAAAACTGTCCCTGAATATGGCAAGTTCAGCTCGGAACCACCCCCAGTCCCTGAGGCTGCCCACTGGCTCCCCAAGGTGTCCGCAAATGGGACCTTGGAACTCTGCTCCCCTTCTATAGCCAGAGAGCTCGAAGTGGCCTCCTGCCAATGGGCCTTACTCCAGCACAGGTCAGGAAGAGAAGGGCTGGAGTGGACCTGAAACAGGGGCTACACAGCCCCACCGGAGAGCAGAGCCCAAGGCAAGAAACTCCTGCTGCCCGTTTAGTAGGGATTTTAACTCAACTCCTGGATGGTGTTTGAAAATGCAGTGCTATTTATTTCTGGCCATCGTGGGGATTGAACCCAGAACCTCACACTGAGTTACATGCCCAGCCTCTTCCTTCTCTTTTTAATTAGAATTTCCAGACAGGATCTCACTAAGACAGTAAATTACCCAGGTCTGGGGCTAGAATTTGCCATCCTCCTGCCTCAGCTTCCCAGAGTGCTAGAATTACAAACAAGCACACGCCACTAGGCCTGGCGGCTGTTTACTTTCAGTGTCACAGCACAAGAGCTGAGCATGGAATGTCACATACAGGGCTGGAGCCTCGGGCCGGCCTCAAAGTTCCATCAGGGTATTTATTATTTCCTACGCAGTTTTCCAGGAACATTGCCCCCTCCCGCTCCTGTGTGATTTCTGAAACTTATGTCAAGTTCCAGGAACTCAGAGGTGATGGGCACCGAGGTTTGTCCCAAGTCTGTTCCCCTCCCCATCGCGCTGGGGGGAAACTGAGGCACGGAGTCAGGTGGTTTCCTGCCACGTCCCCTGTCCCCGCCCACTGACCCCCCAACAGAGGGCGCCTGGTCCTTACCTATCAGCGGTCAGGTCTTTGTCCTTCTTCCCTCTTTTCCCCTTTCTGCCTTTGTTCCCTTTCTTTGGCAGAAAGAAAATGGAAACAATAACACTTTAGTAAAAACAAGCCAGTGAACCATCCCTAAAGTCAGCTAGGCAAACCATCTCTTAGGGTGGCGGTTGGGAGAGTGAACTGCATGACCCCAAAATTGGGCTGTGTTTTGCTTCCATGGCCGGGCCTGTGGGGACAGAGGGGAGGGCGCTGTGGGCGAGCCTGCCTGGGGCCGAATTCCCAATGGGCCCTGGGCATCCCGTCCCTTTTCCTGGGCTCTGGCACAAGTGAACAAGGCTGGGCTTGTCTCTGACATCTGCATGGTCTAAAGTTTGAGCCCCATGATTCAGATGTTCACTCCTGACCCCCAAGGGGAGGTTGTGAAGAGGTGAGAGTTTGGGGGCGGTCAGGTCACCAGGGTGCGGGCCGCATGCGCGGGTTAGGGTGCTTCCAGCAGAGGGCAGGAAGAGCTTGCTTGCTCTTTCCCCACGGAAGGAAAGCGGAAGCAGAGGGAGCCGGAAGCATACGCTGCCTCGGGTCAGCCCTTGTCTAGGACATCCCGGTGTGTGCAGTGTCTTCCTGTTGTTTATAAATTACCCAGTCTACGATATTTTGCTATAGCAGCACAAAAGGACTATGGCAGAGTCCAGGTGATTCTCTCGGTTAGCATCTGGCCTCGATTCTCAGGGCCAGGCCCCTGTCCACCTCCAGTTCCTAAGGGCCTCTGCACTTAGACGCTTGTGACAGCCTGGCGGGATGTGTTCCGAATGCCACCTTTTAAACAGCGTTGACTGCTTTATGGTTCTGTTAAAAACCCATCCATCACAACCCCTGACCCACAGGAAGAGGCTGAAATTCCACCATGTCAAGTTTCCCAGCCTGGTCTCTAACCTACTTTATCTGCATCACCTTCTGCCTCAGGGTCAAGGGTGGCCGCTAAGCCCTGTTTCTGGTCTAGAAGGTTGATCTTATGCTGGGAATCTATGCCAAGGTGACAGAAGACGTGAAGAAATCACCACAGGGAATAGAAAATGCCCAGGTTCGATGTCTGGGTTGTATGATCATTTCATGTTTATTGTTTTTAATTAAAAAACTTGTTTGGCAGTGTGGTCACACCACATTGCATTCCCACCCACACTGTGTGAGGAATTCAGTCTCTTGCATTCTTTATTTTGATTTTATTTATAATTGGGTTTTTCATTGAGAGAAACCGCACGATATTTAATATGCTGTGTAGGACCTTCATGCAACATTACTGTCTCAAGATTCATCCATTTTCCTACAAATGAGTCAGATTTATCCCTTTTTATGGCCGAATAGAATTCTACGGTGTATATATTCTATACTTTCTCCCCGTGATGGGCATCTAGGCTGCTTCCAGAGATTAACACTGCTGTAATCACGGGTATCACACATCACTAGAGTACGGCGTCTTTAACTCTTGAGGTATAGGGGGGTAAGTAGAATTTCTAATCTTAGTTTTTTGAGCAGTTGTACTAGTTTGCATTCCCACCAACAGCGTAGACATTTTGTTTTGCCCACAATCTCACTGGCATTTTAATTTTTGACAACAGACATGTTCCGAGTACTAGCTCTTTGTCAGCTACGATGCTGGCCACTGTTTCCTCCCAGGCTGTAGCCCGTCTTTTATCTTTTAGCAGGTCTTTTGATTCGGATGAAATCCAATATTGTCTTTTATAAACTCTGCTTCTTTTATTAATTCTAAGAGCTCTTTGTTCAGCCTTAGATTGCAAACATTTTTTATGTTTTTGCCTGAGAAATTTCTAGTTTTACACTGGATATTTAAAGCTGTGGCCAATTTTGAATTAATTTTTGTGTAGTGTGTGAGACTTACGTCAATGTCCTTTTTTTTCCCTCGTGGTTGTCCAATTATGCCAACCTTGTGTATTCGAAAAGGTATCTTTCTCCCCTGAAATACGTTTGCACCTTTACTAAAAATTAGTCACACATATTTGTGTGGGTCTGTATCTGAGTTCTCTGTCATATTCCATTTCTTCCTCTTCTCCTTCCCTATAGCAATAGCACAATCTTTTTTTTTTTTTGGTGCTGGGGATCGAACTCATGACCTCGCATTTGCCAAGCAGGCACTTACACCGCTGAGCTAAACCCCTGGCCAATGGCACAGTCTTGATTATCATGGTTGTGTTGAGATAAATTTCTTCTCTGCCTAATTTGTTGATTTTTTAACATGAATGGTGAATTCTGTCAAATGCTTTTTCAGCGTCTACTGAAATGACATAGAATATCAATTGCAATCTATCACAGTGATAAACAATACAGGTTTCTGTCTTTCATTCTGTTGATGTGGCATCACACCAGCTGACATATATTGAACCATCCTTGCACCCCAGCTCATGATGTATAACCTTTCATGTTCTGCCGAGCTCAGTTTGCAACCTTTTGTTGAGGATATGGAGTCCATACTCATTGGGGATATCAATGTTAGGTAAATAGTTTTCTTTTGTTGTAGTATTTTTATCTGGCTTTGTTTTCACAGTGCTGCTGGGCTCTCCTCCTCCTCCTCCCCTGCCTTCTTCTCCTTCTCCTTCTCCTTGTTTGAAAGAGTTTTGCCCTAGAATAAGTTACATGACGTTACGGCAGTAGGAGGCTGAATGGAGGATGTTTACCCTGAGGTCACTTCCTCCTTCCCCTATTACAACTTCCTCTTTCCTTTCCCAGTGTGTGCAAAAAAAGTTCCAATCAGCTCCTTGTGCATCATCAATGCCCGCCCTAAGCAGCACCCCCGGCCAGAGGTTATATGTATATCCTGTACCCCACGTTCCGGTCAGAGGAAAGCAGACCACCTTTGGTTGTGGACTCCTCTCTATGTCCTTAGAATAAAGGCTACTCTTTACTTTTATATTTTACTCTTTCATTGCACCAAAAAAGCTAACCTCTACCTCCTCCTCCTCCTCCTTCTTCTTCAGAGGTTGAGAAGGATTGGTGTTAATTTTTCTTTATATGTTTTGTAGAATTCACCTTGTGATAAAATACGAGGAAGACATGGTGCATGGGACCATGTGTGTGTGCAGAGAAATGAGACTGTGCCGGGGGCTCTGAAGGCCTTGCTGAGGAGTGGGCTTGGGCCGGGTCCTGTGAGATGAGAGACAGTAACCTAGGTGAGCCTGGGGACAGATGCGTAGAGTTGGGAGAGAACAGCATGGGCAAAGGTTCTGGGGTCGGCAGGGCAGAGTGGCTCTGGGGGACAGTGAGGCAGGTCAGTGGACTGGTCACTGCAGCTGGCTGGAGAGTGTAGTCTTGATTCCTGGGGGACTGGGGCACCAGCGCAGGGTTGAAATGGGAAAAGGCAAAGTCGGATTAGTGTTTGGAAAGGACTTCTCTGGGTCATGGCTGAGTTCTCTTCTCCGGAAGGTGCTGGGATTACACTTTTGGCCGCCTTGCTTCCCTCGGGCTCCCTTTGCTCTCTCTTTCCCGCATCTATTCCCCTGTGGCCGATGGTCTTTCTCCAGAGGGATTCGGCATAGACCGTGAAGCTTCAGCCTATGGGATTCCGTCCTCCTCCAGTCCTCTCTTGCGAGTTCACCCAGGGTAATCTGGGCTGGAGAATTTGGCGCATGAGATGCTACAGTGACACACGTAGCCGCAGTCCCTTGGTGCGCCCTGTGACATGACAACGCCAGATGCAGGCTGAACGAGGGCGGGGAAGCCTGCTGCGACCTGGGCAGGGCTGACGCTAGCTTTGCTGGTGAAGACGAGCCTATTTGCAGCCACAAAGCTGCAGCTACTTCCTGTGTGCTTTTCCCATTTTGTGTAGCTCAGTCTTTGTGCTTTTTTTGCAGAAAAGGTTCCCATGCATGGAGGCCAGGGTGGCATTAACAGATACCTCAGAAAGGAGACAGGACATCAGGAGAGGGAGGGACATCAGAGACGCATGTCAGAGCAGGGGTGCTGGGAACTCAGCCGACTTCAGAATTCTACCCTGGGATCCACGCACCACAGATGAGGACTGTCAGCTAAGACCACGTGGCCCCACGCTGGCCAAACCAGGCCCGGGTGCAGCCGAACATGTGAAGAACTGTAATGGGCGACGCATGAGTCCCAGGAAGAGTGGCCCGGACGTAGGACTTGGACAAAGCCCTGTAGAAGCACAGGACGCCCCCCTCACACTAGTGCCACCAGCGAAAGAGTCCTGGCTGTCTCTTCTGAGCATTCTGGCCCTGATGGCAGGGCTGTTGCTGGGAGGAAGGTGGGGCAGGGGACTGAGTGAATCAGAATGCCAGGATGCGGCTGGCTGCTCTGCACGGCCACGAATGGGCTGGGACGACTCAGAACTGGATCCATCCGGCCCCTTTTGCTGTGATTCCCTCACTCACAAACCTGCTCATTGCTCTTGGCTTCCCCTGCAGAGCGACCCTCAGGAGAAATAAGGGACATTGGGGGCCTTTGGGGGCCCTGAATCTGCAGCTGAGTAGGGTCGAGGAGGTCAGCCGAGGGGGCCTAGGCTCAGCCCACTATGAGCCCACAGCCCTGGGGGCCAAGTGGTGAACCAAATGCGTGGGCCAGGACAGGTGTGTTTTCCTGAGAGGCACCCTGGGGACAGCCAGGTGGCCTTGCAGGTGGCCCTCGTGGACCTTCCCTGCCTGAGGAAGGGGCTCCTTTCCATTACTCTGTCTCTTACCTCCCGTTCATGCCTCACCTTCTTCTCTCTTTTCTTTCCTTCTTTAATCGGAAGTTCCTTTTCTTTGTTCACAGCTAGTTTTAAGTTTTTTAGTTCCTGTCGCATCAACTCGTCAACCTAGGTGGAAACAAAACATATGACTTTAGATCATATGACCTTTAGGACTCATGTCTCGGGTTTCCTTGGTGAACCTGGAAGATCATTGGAATTCTGGGGTGGGTCATCCGGAGGAGGGAAGGAAAGAGGACCATCGCTGGAGCCAGGGACTTGTTCCCACCAGCGCAAGGGTAGGGTACCTGCACTCTTATCTCTGCCTCCAGTTCCTTCCGCTTCTCCTGTCTGATCAGCTCTGGATCGTAATCCTGAAGGAAATTCCAAGATTCGTCCTTATTCATCCACATGTCTGTGTTTCGGAGAGAAAGAAAACAGGAAATAACTAAACTTGAAAGTTCATGAAGACGGTTCCCGCGACACGAGCGCAAGTCTAATCTTACCCTACTGCACAGGATACAAGCTCAGCACAGCAAGCTGGGGAGTGTCGGGGTTTACACACACGCCTGTGCGCCGGCCGGTAAAAAAGAAGAAACTGCCGCGGTGAAAACACCAGGGAAAACGTGCGCTGCGACCGGCATCCTGCTCTTTGATTGTAACCATGGGGAGGCAGTATGTTAATGGTGGGATTACACAATTTTCAGCCTGTATTTTGCAATATATTTATTACTTTTATTATGCATATGATTCAGTGAGAGACTAACAACAGCTAACAAGCTGTTGAACGTCATCAGCTCTTTACCCCGGGCCCGTCACACAACAGGTAACGCTAAGCACAGAAATCCAGGGCCGTCCCCCGATTCGACAACGATGGTATGTTTGAATTTCTGCTGGGATGTTTTTGAAATCACAAGTTTTTAAGTTTCTCTTTTGCCTTATCCAGCTGGTTCAGAGAACTAGAGAACTATGGCCTGAAAGTAGATAAGGAGGAGTTTGTTTCATTCAATTAAGCTGAAACGGAGCTCATTTTTCAGAATGGGGACTCGAAATGCACGTGGGGGAATAGGGGGCTGGTCTGAGGTGGGGACTTGGGGGTCCTCCCAAGCAAAGAGGCACCTTGGCTCTTTGGAAAATGAACTCTCTTCCCGAATCTATGCTGCGTGACCAAATACACAGTGAATGTTAAAATTAAAAAAAAAATTTATAGTAAAAGGCACCCTGCTACTAACTCCCCACTCGCATTTCCTCTCTCCTTTCAAACATAACCGTCCCATCAGCCTGCCACTGTCTGAAGCAGTCCTGGAACTCGCAGATGCCTCAGCGTCTTCGTGAGGTGTGATCAAAAACATGGTAAACATCGCTGCAAGTGTCGTCCAGTGGAAAGACAGGCTCCTAAACGCCGGATGAGGTCCCCTATGGGGTCCGCATTGACCTTGTTTAAGGGATCCGGCACCCTGCCACTTCCGGCTCTTCCCCAAAGTCAAAATGAACATGGAGTCAATGTTCTCAATGCATTCAGGACATGGGGCAGCCAGGACAGGCAACTAAAGACATGCAACAGGACTTAAACTGCAGGTCACTTTAATACCTGGGAATAACAGGTATTATGTGCTCGAAGTGGGAAGGTTTTCCCCCTCAAAAGCGGCAGAAAAGGCTGTAATGTGTGACGCGCTATCCTCCCAAGCAGGTCCCCCTGGGCAGGACTTCTCAAGCGTGGACAGCAGCGACACATACCCGTCCGTGAAGGGGCTTGGAGCCAGCGAGCTCTGTTGTGTACAGGGAGCTACTTTTCCCTGTCATGGCGGAGCTTTCCCTAAAACCGGGTTTGTACTGATAGGAGTGAGTGCACAGCAAGGAAACCGACAGGATTGCGGGTGGAAAAAGCCCGGTCCCGAGCGCCGAATTCCCAAGCTGAAGTTGCAGGTTCCCGGTAAAAGAAAGCGCTGCGAGGCCGCTTTGCTCGATTCCGCCTGGCTCCGGTTTCAATGGATCGAGTTCTCCACCGGCCGCTGCTTTTCTCATGACACTTCTGCACAGGCCACTTCCAATCCCCTGAAGAATTTCGTGGGCATTTATACCTCCAGGAAGCTGTTCCCCACCCTCACAGGGCAGCAAGTGCCCCTCACTCCTGGAGAGAAGGCGCTTTTATCTCAAGAATGTGAAAAGCGGGCCGGCTGGTTCACAGGTTGGGGAGCTGGGGCGGGAGAGCTGGGGTTAATCTGGGCGATTAAAATGCTAATGTCCATTTGGAAAGGGAAACCCTTGCTTTGAAAGGGGAGACTTCTCAAATGAGGAGCTCTGGTTTCTGTAAGGTAAGGAGACCTGGCGCCTCCAAAGTCCTGGCACCCAGCTGGGGGACCCTTCCTGGGCCCTCAGGGAGAGGACATTCCTCCAAGAGGCTTCCCAGGGGGCTGGCAGGTTGTGGGGAGCTGCCTTCCCGGTGGGGAGGTCCAATTTTTCTCCACATTTTTACTGTTTGTCAAAATAATGCACGCATATTGTCTGCAGCAAACCCAGAGCGGTAAAAGGATAGGGAAAAACTCCCCCTGTGGCCCTTCTGGAAGGCTTTCCTCCTTGTGTCTGTGCACACTACAGAAGCCAGGGACACACTCAGCTGTTGAATCCTGACTCTCTGGAGCCACTGGAAGAAGGCTAGGCCCTCAGAGGGGACCCAGCCCTGTAAAAGGCCACAGCAAGAGGCCTCCTCCCTGAGTCCAGTGGTGTGTGCAGGGCTGGGCAGGTGGCCGGGGCGGTGGACAATGCCATTCCACACTGGCTTCCAGGCCTGCAGGACAGTGTTCTGGGCAAGGGATGGTGCCCAGCAGGGGTGCGCTGGTCTAGCTTGTCCAGCTTCGCCAGGCTCCCTCAGCTGGTGCTGGCTGCTTCTCCTAAGCTCTGCACGTGGGCTTCTCTGCTCCTTCTTGATTTATCAGCTTTAGACTGAGACCCTGACATGTGATGATGGGAGAGGAATTGTGGGGGTTTTGGTACCGGAAGTCGAACTCAGGACCTTACACTTGGCAAGTAGACACTTGTGCCGCTGAGCTGTGGGAGAGGAGGATTTTGCTCCCTCTAACCTTCCTCCTGTTTTTTCCAGAGCTCTATCAGATGGCTGGAGCCAGGCCTCTGCACCCCGAGTGTGAGGATAGACCTAGTAGTCCCCAACCTTTTTGGCATCAGGGACGGTTTCATGGAAGACACCTTTTCCATGGCCAGGGTAGGGGGGTGTGGTTTGGGGCTGATTCAAAGGAGCACAACCTAGATCCCTGGCATGGGGGGTTCACAGCAGGGCTCGTGTTCCTCTGAGAACCCAGCATCCGGCCGCTGGTCTGACAGGAAGTGGAGCTCAGGGGGTGATGTGAGCTGCGACATGCAGAGGAGACTTCAGGGCCCCTCACTTCCTCTCCCCTCCTGCTGGGCAGCCTGGCTCTGAACAGGACACCTGACACCCTGAGGAGGCTGTCCCTTCTCAGGACCTCCGTGAGGACAGGCTCTGCCAAAGTGGGAGTGACAAGAAAGCCAGAGGGTGAGGAGAAGCCAGGAGAGGCCAGGGGAGGCCCGAAGGTGCAGTTGTGGAGAGCAGAGGGTGAGGAACGAGGAACGCAGCTCATCTGCATGCTGGTGGGACACACCGAGGAGCAGAGTGTGAAGCAGGGGGGTGGCTGTGAGGGCTGAGGAGGACAAGGCACAAAGGGCACGTGCTCCTGTGTGGAAGACCCCCGGCCCAGCCTGTGAACCCGCGATTCCTAGCTGGACTTGTGGATGTCTTTGCTGTCGCCCCGATTTATACAACTGTGCAACACCCAGCTCACTGCAACCACCCAGCACAATGCGAGCGTGTTGACAGCTGCTTTCACCTTGGATCTCCGGGACAGCACTGCTGGGGCACCTTGGCGACACTCAGTCCATGTTTGACGAGTGAATATCCAAGCGGATGTTTTGTGAATCTCAGGTTTGGAGGCAATGGGGCGTCTGTCCGTACATGGGGAGCCTTTCCCGGTCGATGTGAAGCTTAAGAGGGATGGACACCGGAAACAGCTGTCCTTGCCCGTTGCAGGCACTTAGTAAATGTCAGCTGACCCCCTCGACATCCCGCCTCCCCCGTGACAGCAGGTGCCCAGCCCTGCCCGTGTCAGTTCAGCATCTTCTGCACTGCGATGCCCTCCCTGCCACCAGCGGTCTGTGAGACAACTCAGGGTGGCACCTGGACATTCTTCTCTTTCATAATTAGCACAGCAAGTCTATGCCTTATGGATATTGCTTGGGACAGAGACTTACCTTACTGGGGGAAGCTGAGTCCACTGAAATTCAGTAGTAGTACCAGTGCTGTCAGGCCAGACCAGGAAGGGAAGAGGGGTGTGACAGGCCGAGATGGGCAATGCTGTCTTTCAGGGACTCACGGCCATACAGTAGCAGTAGTGACCAGTCACTCGGGCCCATGGCTCCTTCTGGGATTTGTCCAGAGTGTGGGGCAGACGTAGACGTGGGTGATAGTTCCGGGAAAGTGTAAGGAACTGTCTGAAAGACCAGCTCACAGCCTCGTGGGTCTGGCCAGATGATGGCTGTGATATTGCGCTCAACACTGGACGAGAGAATTAAGTGTTGGGCTTCAGGCACAGGCCTTAGTCTAACAGGATGAAGGTGTTCTGCTGTGCATATGATATGCAGATTTCGTTGTGTAAACAGCCTAGGAAATATGTTCCCTCCCTGTCACTAAGCAAGTGAATGGTCAGCTAAAATCTTAGGCATTCAAAACACGGGATAGAAGTTTCCAGTACATTCTCATCCTGCTCTTTTCCCAATTGTACAGCTCTCAGCCACTCAGGAATCAGGGACACAGAGTCCGCTGCGAAGTGCAGGCCTGCGGCCTCTCTTGAGCAAGCTCCTGGGTCCTCCCTCCTGACCCTTGGACTCTAGGGGTGGCGCTCAATGGACAGAGTGACGCCTTGGTTACCTCGGGTGCTCCCCTGGACTGACCTCTGTATAAGTTGTTTCCTTCCTGCAGCGACTGAAGGAAAACACTGGGTGACATTTTCCACTCCTCGTCTTCTTCCTGTTCGGACGAGAACAATGTTTTGGTTGATTACAGGAATAGTTTGTCTGCCAAGGTCACACAGCAAAAGGCACACACACTGGAGCTGCCAGGACAGTGGTTGTTGTCACAAAGTTTCCCACCCTGGCCATCAACTGGGGCAGCAGGCAGGGCCGTGTCCACCACCCTGGGCATGAGGCGGCCCCTGCCCTCACTGCTCTCGGTCCTCAGTGACCTCCTGTGGACACAGCTCAGGTTTGGCTCTGTCTTCTCTTGATCCGGCTCCTTCTCATCTGAACAGACCGAGTTCCCAGCTTGACTCCTGTCTGCCCTGTCACCAGGTCCCCTTAACCCAACTCGGACGTGCGCCCCATTCCGTGCCCTGCTATCTCGCATGCCAATTCCAGGCTTGCACACGCATGGACATGTCCCCTCCTCTTGCTCTCCTGTCCCCTCACTGAGCTTGGAGGCCAGTTCTGAACCACAGTCTGGTTCCAGCTGTGGTTCAGAGGGTCCGGCTTCCTTGTGGAACTGGGTCTTGCTCGCCCCTGGGCCCTGGACCACAGAGCAGAGAGCCTGCTCACACTGGTATGAACCAAGATGGCACCTCACCTCCCCTATACTTGCACAGGGACGGCTCCACTCGGAGCCCCAGCTGGATGCCCTGCAGCCCTGCGCTCCACGTCCATCTGCTCCAGCCGTGAGGTTCGGACAGACGCCTCTCCTGCGGCAGCTCTCCCCGCTGCGGGGTGGCTGGGCTGCCCGCACCTCCCACCATGGTCCACGGCCGTGAGCACAGGGGTGGTCATTGCGGAAGCCAGCCCCTCTGCCCGTGTATAATCCATGTTTAACAAACATTTGTGGATGAAACAAGAACATAAGATGCATACGTTCAAGCCATGGACACACGGATGCCTAAAATGGGCTGTTCATTGCCTCGGACACACACGGCGACAAGGATGCATCTTGGAAGCTGAGTGAGAAAAGCCGGACACTACCACCGCCTGAGACAGGATTTCACTTGTACGAGATGCTGAGGACGGGAAAATCGACGGAGCCAGAGAGCAGGCAGAGGGTGCCTGAGACCCGCCCGGCGTGGGGTGGGAAGAGGAGGGAGGGGAAGTGGAAGCAAGTCCTAAACAGGGACAGGGTCCTCTGCGGAGGCGACACGCATGGCTCAACCCAGACGGAGGCGATGCTTGCATCACTGTGTGGGCACAGCCACTGCCACTGTATGGTCCCCTGGAGAACGGCTTGTTTTTGTTGTGTGAAACTCATCTCAATAAAGAACAATTACTCCGAGGCTGCGGGTGTAGCTCAGTGGCCGAGGGCCTGCTTAGTGCTGGAGTTCAGTCCCCAGCACTGCCAAAAAGAGAAAAAATCACTCGGTCATCCTGAGAATTGCCTGCTCTGAGCCCAGGCCTTTGTGTTGGCATCCAGGAGACAATCCAGAGGGCAGAGCGCTGTGCACGGTGAGCGGCCCTCATTTTTGCAAAAAGTCTCCACTTTTCTCTTCAGTGCTGGGAATTATGCTCAGGCCCTGGGTACTGAGCTGTACCTCCAGCCCTTAGAAAGAGATGTTTTTTAGAAGGTTGAGGCAGGGCCTCGCTCAGTGGCGAAGGTGCCCTGGCTGGGCTCCCATGTGTGGTCCTCCTGCCTCGGTGGTGTCTCCCGCACACTTCCTGGCCCCTCTCCCAATTCACACCCGTGTTTGTGTCCTCCCCGCCGTGAGGCACAGCTGATGAGTGGTGACGGTCTCCTAACACACGCCGGGGCAGGAGGAGGCTCCCGGGAAACACCTAGCAGTGCACCCCGGGGCCGGTGTCCCTGGGCGGCTGGTACTCAGGCCCGGGGAGGGACTGCCAGCCTGGCATTAGAAAGATGCCACGGCAGCGCTGGGGAGGAACCCTGGAGCTCCACCAGCCTACCCGGTCCAGGGCTGCCCAGGCCGGCTGTCATGGGCAACGCTGCCTCCTATGGGAACTAACCTGGCCTGGGCTGTCAGCCTCCTGGGAAACAAGCTGCAGTGTGGCTTGGGCCCCCTCCCCCCAGGGCTCCCAGAGCCTTGTCATCCGTCGCTGCCCCCAGGGCATGCTCAGTGACCAGCTAGCCTTCAGGGCTGTGCCTCCCTGTACCCGGATGTCCACCTGTGCTCAGCTGCCCCGACCCCATCAAGCCCTGTCCTGAGAGAGTCTCTGAGTTCTAGGACCCCTCCAGCCAGGGTTTACCAGGCTGCAAGTGCTGGGAAGCCTCTGCCCTCCTCGGGCTTAGGGACTGTCCTGCTCTCACTACAGCGAGACCCGGTCCTGTGAGAAAAACCCACAGGAAGAAGCCAAGAGCCCAGTGGTGGAAAGGTCACATCCTGGAGGAAGCAGGTGATTCACCGACAGAAGAGAAATTCAGACAAACCCTAGCCAGCAACCCTAACCAGCCTTCCCAGAGATTCTATTTACTCCCTTCCCCTCCTCTCTCCTCTCCCTTCCTTCCCTTTCGTCTCCTCCTCATTGTTTTCTGCCTCTCCAGGACTCACTGTGGATTCACGGATCTTCTAGCCAACACACTGACCTCGCTACTGGCACTTTCTTTCTGAGGCTTGGAATGCCCCATGCTGGCCGCTGGGAGCCCCTCCAGGTGGGGATGAAGATGGGGGAGAGGGGGAGCCCACGGCAGCAGTGTTTCCGCAGAGGGGAGTGGGTGTGAAGTCCCAGCTGGGTGGCCTGCTCTGCTGAGTGTCCCAAGCAGGGGTGGGCGACCCACGGAAGATGTGGCGTGGGGAGAGGGAGACAGATGGACAGAGACAGAGAGACAGCGAGGAGGCAGAGAAAGAGGGAGGCCTTGGCAGGACCTGGAGCCCTGTGTCTGGGAGAGCTGGGCCTTAGGGGACCAGTGCAGCCAGAACAGGGGTGAGGGGGAGGGGAGGCCTGTGCCACCTTCCCACTGACTCGAGTCCCTTTCCTGGGCGCCCGTGTCCCTGCACGCACTGCTGGCCATTTGTGTGGCTTGCTTTACTGCTCTCGGGCCGTGGGACCCCTGGTGGCCCAGCCCTTGAGGACCCATCTGGTCCTGGACCCCTGCTCTGCGCAGAGCCAGCCCCTCCTTGGGCACATGGTAAACACACACTCCGAAGTCTGAAGTTCAACTTCATTTCCATTACAGCCGTCAGGTTCCCGAGGGGAAAGCTCTGCCAGGCCAGTTCTGGAAACTCTCATCCCAATCATTTAGAATGGCAAAGGCTGGGCCACAGTTAACAGGGCACCACTCTCCAGGAGCCAATGATATGCGTGTTCATTACGCTAGCCCTTGTTTTTAAAAAATGTGTATTTCTAAGAGTGCCCATTAATTTTACAAAATATTGTATTTCGGTGCATATATTTCCGTCATTTCTACCCCTTCCACCCTCTCCTCCCTCTCGTCTAGTAAGAGTCTCCCTCCTGCGTTCACATCATCGTTTATGATTCCGTGCACTAGGGAGGATGCAGACACTTGTCCTCCAGAGTCTGGCTTGTGTCACTTTGCGCGACGCCCCCCAGCCCCACCCACTTTCCTGAAGATGACGTGATGTCATCCCCCTTTAGGCTGAATACTAATCCACGGTGAGGATAAAAAGTACCCTCGCCATGGAAAGAGCCACGGAAAGTTTCTGCCTACCTTTTTGCTTAGATTTCTGTTGTTGGTAACATCTTGGGCTTTGCTGGCTGACAGTCCGTTGCCTATTTTGACCATGGCTGGAAGGAAGGTTGGGTGAGGAAGTCTGACTCTGCCATTTTCATCCCGAAGTCTTTTTCTCCTCCCAGGAATCTCTTACTGGGATGGGGTCATATACGTGGGCTGAGCATGTTGACAGCACCCTTTGTGGCACTGGGGAAAACCCCGGCCTTCACGTGGAGTTAAATTGCCAGCCATTTTTATTTGGTTCTTGTTAAGTCACTAGATTGCCTGGGCTGGACTTCAATTTCCAATCCTCCTGCCTCAGCCTCCCAGAACACTGGGATCATACACGCGTCCTTTGTGATGGAAACTTCTTCCCCGTGTGGCTGGAGGCTGCCCTGACAGACCGAAGCCCCATCTAGGAAGCTCTGCAAACCAGCGCCACAAGGCAGAGAGTGCTTTCCAATGGGAAAGTGCAGGTGCACTGGCCAGCTGGGAGGGGGACAGGGACAGGGGTCCCAGCACCTACTGGTGCCTGCAGAGGAGACGGACGAAAGAGCTGGCCTGTGGACGCAGTCCTGAGAGCTCCCCACTCCAGCCCAGGAGGCCGGGCTCCCACCCTGAGCCCTGCAGACCCTCTGCTTTGTCTGAACCCCACCTGGCAAGCCTGAGGAGCCCCGTAGGGACCCTGCACATAGGGCCCTGCTGCGGTAACGGGAGGCTGCTCTGTGCAGACAGCGGCCTGCTCTTCCGCCCGGCCTAGACTTCCCCTGCTGCTTCGTGGCAGATGCGTGCTGCATGTTGTGTGGAAAAATGCTTATCCGCTGCACGAGGGGCCCCGTCATGACGCCCTCTAAAACGGAAAATCAAGGGTGGGGGGAAAGCAACCCAAACCACCTCTGTCCAAGGAGCGCCCCGCTACTTGCTTTCCTTATCTGTACTCACTGCCTGTTTGGGATAGCGTAGCACAGAGGCGAAGACTCAGGTGTTTTGCCTTGCGAATAGGCATAGCGCGGTCTTTGGCTTGATTTGTGTCTCTTGAGCTGGCGTGGCTGGACTCCCGGCTTTCTGAGCTTGTCTGGATTTGGCGGTGACTGTGTCTGCAGCCACCTGTTCGGCTGACAGTCTTTCCCAAGTGCTCGGGACAGGAGGATCCACTGGGGGGTGGCGCTATGGGGGTGCATCCTCCAGCTCTGCCACCTGGCTGCCCAGGGGCCCTTGGACCTCCTGCAGGGTGCTTTCTGACGTGCCCTGGGGTCCCCATTTTGCCACACCAGAGTCCCGCTCCTGAGGTCTGCAGGAGCCGCCTCTTAGCAGGGGCCCCCTAGATCCCAGGTTTCCATGTGACTGTCACGTACATGTGCCCCTTTGGACACTGAAGTCACTTTCCAGTTGGTGTGGCTGACTGGCCCTTTGTGCTCCCACTTGCTTGGGAGAGGGCAGGGGCGCCACCCCCTTTACTCGGACACTCACTTCTCCTGGAGGTGGACTGGCCCACTCCACTTGGGAAAGCTTTTCACTTAATCCAATGGAGAGTTGAAAAAGAGAAATCCCGACGCCCCAGCTCTTGCCATCTGGCTAAACGAGAATCTCCTCCAATGGGGTCTGGACATGGGGATTCTTTTTGCTTAAAACCACCCTGGGGGATTTTAAGGACCAGGCAGGGCACGCCAAGGGCATCTCCTGCTAGCAGTGGTCAGTTCCAGAGGGGTCAGGGTGCGATGTCCTCTCATGCCAAGGTCTGCTCAGGGGGAAGCCTCCCAGCTCCTCCGTCTCCCGCTCCAAGAAATCCTTCCGGGTTCTTCTCCCCGTGGGCTATCTTCTCCGGGGTGCCACTTAGGGAATGGTGCCACTTTCATGGTTACAGGTGGGGACCTGGCCAGGTCCCTCTGGGCCGGTAGTTATGCCCCTTCTGGGGCATTTCTGTCACCCTGAGTCTTGAGTTGACAACATCCTGCTGCGTCTCCCTGCATGCGCCAGCTGGGCGGCTCTTTCTTTCCTCTGTGTTGTCCTGCAGCTCTTGTATGTTCGTTTCCAGTGTCCGGGTCAGTGCAGACACAGCTGCAGCAGTCCCTAGGCCGCGAGGCTCATAAACAGCGTCACAGGAAGCTGGAGTTTCAAGATGAGGCTGCTCGAAGCCTCAGTGTCTGGCGAGGGCCGCTCTCCACCCCTCTGGCTGTGTCATGCGTCATCGAGCGGCAGAAGGAGGCAGGCAGGTCTCCGGGCCTCTTTTATAAGTGCGCTGATCCCAGTCACGAGGGGTCCTTGCTCCCCACCAGTGACCTCCCGGGCCGAGTCTTCTTGCTCCTCCCATTGGGTGCTAGGACTGGGTGACTTCTGGGAAGGCACTGAGCTTCAGACCATAGCACCTAAGCAATGTCAGTGTCTCACACTTGGTCTCTGGCTGGCTCTAGGCTCCTGGGGGACAGTGGTTCCCACGCTCAGTCTTTTGCACCCCTAAGCTTCCCACACTTGCAGGCTGGCCGAGTCTTGAGTAGCCGGGACTGCTGAGTTCTCACGGCCTGACCGACTGGATGAAGGCACAGAACTCTGTTTTTGCTCCTAGCAACTGGCCGTGTGAGGCAAATGAAATGACTGTGGCACTGAGAGCACATGTGCAGAGGTGCCACAGGTGGGCAGGAGCTGTCCACTGCCCCTGGCATCCTCCTCTGTGGAGCACGCTTAGCAGGCACTGCCGGTCTGCAGTCCACAGCGGAAGCCAGGCTCTTGCTATTAGATTCTGAGAACTCTTTATGCAGGTGAGATATTGGTCCTCTCTCAGGTGGATAGTGGCAGATATTTTTCTCCCCGATTATAGCTTGTGTTTTTAGCCTCCTAGTGGGTCCTTCATAGAGCAAAAAGTTTTGAATTTGATGAAGTCTGATTTGTCAATTTTTCCCTTTATGAATTTTTTCTTTTTCTGTTTTATTTTGAGATGGGGTGCTTCCTTATTCCCCAGGATGGCTTTGAACTCCTGGACTCAAAAGTGACCTCCTATTTCAGTGTCCCAAATACGGGGATTCTGGATAAATCACCATGCCTGGCTGGACCCTACTTTTGGTGACAAATCTAAAAACTCTTCGTCTAGCCCCAGGTCCTGAAAGCTTTTTCATAGATTTTTTTCCTCACAGGTTTCATAACTTTATGCTTAGATCCACGATGCATTCTGAGTTAAACATTGTGCAAGGTGTGGAGTGTAACGAGAAATTCATTTTGTGGCTTACAGATGAGACGCTCATTTCTGGAAGCCCTTCTGTGATTGTAGTTATTCTGTTTCCCCTTCCACCAGCCCAAACTGAAGATGAAAATGTTTGGGCTGAGCTGTTTTCCTTGATCCTTCCGTGTATCTCAGCCTGCTGGGTCTCCAGATGGTCTCAGACAAGGAATTGACAACTTCTGCAGTTTAATCCATAGCTGCTTTGCTAAACGCCTTGACAAAGTGATCAAACAAATGCGAGACCACTAATCACATATATTTGATTTCTAAACGTTGTTGTGTGTAAGTATAAGGATCTACATGTGACTCCCGAGCTCGTCTCATTTCCCTAACCCTGTAGTAAAATCAGAAACCCAGACTCAGCCTAGACACAAAGACTCAGCCTAAAGCTCAGGTGAAGCAGTGTTCCCAGTTTCACGTCTTTTTTTGCCCATTAACACTTTCTTCTCACGTTTTTGCTGCTTTGCTACTCTCTTGTGGACTTCCAGAGTTCTCAGTTCTCTACCTGTGCGGTATTTTGGAAAGGAGTCTGTTGAAGAGTCACATCCTTTGCAATACAGGGTCTTTCCAAGCTCTCAGAGTAGCCGTGGGCAGGCAGTGAATATCAAGGTTACCTGGAGAATCGCAGATGGGGACGGTGGTGGGGGTGTAGGGGGTGTGGGCTCCCTCGCCCTCCCCGCCTTGCACTCTGACCACACTGGGCGATGCTATTTCCTGTAGGTTGAAATATGAATTCTCACACAGGGACCCGAATGGCTGGTCTCAGGAACATTCAAGATGTGCTAGGGTTGATTCTAAGATAAAATTTTACAGAGTCCACTGGAAAGACAGTCTGATCTCCACAGAGCATGAGAATACAGTATCTCAATTTTATTACAGATGATCATTTCTTCTCTTAATAATCACGCTGTCTTTTGTAGATCTATCCTTTTTATGGGTAAATTAATTTTTAAATAATTCTGAAGGATTTCTCCTGCATTTACTAGAACTTCATAAATGCTGATGTGCTTAAATTTTGCACTTTGTCCTGAACTGTTCACCATTAAGTGATTCTTTAGTAACCAGTTAATAAAATACCCTCATCCAACAATAACCAGATTGTGTAGCTGATAATTTCAGATTTAGCTCCTAACAGTGAATTTTTAATTTGTAAGTGTAAAATGCCCTCATGTATATTTAGAGGAAGAGATGCTTACAATAAAATTGAAATTCTTCCAATTCTCCTTATTTATAGTTTCTTCAAAATTATCTTGCAGTGTGAAGGGAGGACTTTAAAAATTAACTGTCTTTTTCCCTGCTGGAACCAGGTCCATGGAACCGCTTGGTGCAGGCAGGACAGTGGGCGCCAGGTGGCCTCAGGGCTTGAGTTCCCGGGAAACGATGGGGTAGACATGGGAGGGCGGGGAGCATCCCTGGGTGGAGGAAGAATCTGGCCACCAGCTAAGGCTGCAGGGAGCCCAGGAGGGGAGGACGTGCCAGAGCTGTCCAGGTGGCAGGGAGGAGCTGACTGCGGGACTGTCACACTCCTGTTCTCGGAGTGGGCTGCCCCCGCGGGGGTGTAACCTCACCAGCGCTGGGGGGGAGCAGTTCTTGGGGCGCTGTTAGCAGCTGACACTCACATCCCGGGCAGCCGTGAGGTCTACTGCCTTGGTCCTGCCGTGGGCATCCCAGAACTCATTGCGGTATCCGCCAGCGGGGTGGGCTGTGCCCTGGAGGAGCAGGTGTGGTTTCTTCCTTCTGATCTTGCAGGGGACAGTGGGGCACGGACAGACAGGAGACAA
>PVJX010023440.1:0-29262 GCA_004027295.1 Dolichotis patagonum | reverse complement strand
ACTGCATGGTGCAGGTCCTGAGGTTCCAGGGTCTCTCTTCTTCGGGCTCCCGGAAGTCCGCCACACTCACTTGCTATTTCTTTCTGATGAATTGACCATTCCATTTCCAAAGTTTTGAAATGGCCAACAGACCACAGAAAGAATTCTCTTTAGGCTCCTGTTTGAAACCAGCAGCTATAGCAATCTGTTGGCCTTGCTTCAGGGCCATGCAAAGAATCATTTTAAACGACATGAAAGAACTCACACAGGAGAGAAACCTTATTATGTTCAAGCAGTGTGGGAAAGCATTCATCACTCACCAATATTGCCAAGTATATGAAAACTCACAAAGACAAGAAAATATATGCATGTGCGTCATGTGGAAAAAGATTTGCTAGTAAGTCTTCATTTTATATACATGGATCTCACACGGAGGAGGAACCCTATGTACATCAACAATGTGAGAGAAGCAGTCTGTGAATCCATTTATTATCAAACTGAAAGAAGTCACTGAACAGCTGGGGATTTAGCTCAGTGGTGTAAGCCCCTGCCTGGCAAGTGTGAGGTCATGAGTTTTATCCCTGGTACCGAAAAATAAGTAACTGGAGAGTGACTATATGTAACCCTATTTTGAAAAACTGTTCAGAATTCCTCAAATATTGGAGATGTGTTCACCCATAAATGAAAAATTTCATATCAATATCACAAATTTTCCAGAAAATATACTTCCAGATTGAGATCTCTGACAATGTTTTCTTTCTTTGTTTTTTGTTGGTTTCTGTGCAGAGACAGGTCCCAACAATGAGGTGTCGTGGATAAAAAGAAAGCAAGAGAGACAAAGTTATGGGATCTGGGGGCCACAGCCTCTAGAAATGAAGCCCCGAATACCGATTTCTTTGGTTTTTTATTAGAGTCTTTTTTTCACAAAGAGCAGAAGCAGGGGTAAGGTACAGCTAAGTGAAAGGGAGGGTTAAGGTACAGATAAGTGAAAACTTAGTTTTTTAACTATCCCAGGAAAAATGTTTACTGTTCTTTTGGCTGCATCTTAGCAACACATCTCATGCTGTCCCAACATGAGACTCAAGACTCCGCAGTCAGTACCTTAAACACAACGCCTTTGTACGACTTCCTTCAGAACAATCATATGGCCTACTACAGCACAATTGACACTGGGGTGATCTCAGGTTAAACTAGTTTAAGTTAACGTATGACCCACAATTTTTCGGTAAATAATTTGCAAGTAACTGAGCTATGTATCTGCAGTGTTTACTATAAATAACAGTGACATAGTATATTTTTGTGTAAGCTATAGTTTTTGAACTTAATGTATAATATCTTCTAATAAAACATGATGAATTGAAATGTATTTCTCAGTTCTGAGTAGGTTTAGTATTTATGTAGTTTTGGTTCTGTTATGTTTTTAGTATTGGGAAGTATATACTTCTAAAAATAAAATTTTATTAGTAGTTTTTTAATTGGGATTGGCCAATATCATTGATTGTAATTTTCTTGTATATACTTGATATTCTGTATACAAAAGTGTTGGGGTCTGTACCAAGACCCCTAGCCCCCAAAATGGGTGCATGGTGAAGGCTCAAAGGAACAAGACAAGCAGCATGATCTTCAGGGCTGCAGGGGGCATGAAGTCCACGGCAGAGCTCATAACTCTGCTAGCTAGCTGGCTGACTAATGCTAGGTGGCCCGTATTTAATCAGAACAAGCAAGGAGTTGAGTGGACAATGGAGGAAACCTGAGCAGGATCTTGGGAGGGGTTCAAGGACCCCTCAGAGCAACAGATGATGCTAATAAATTAAAACTATCCAGAAAGACTCCAGGTGGCCTCCGCTGTGGCCTATCTTGCCCCCTGAGGTGTCTCCTGTGTCTCAGTTCGACCATGCCCGGGCCATGCTGCAACCCTGCACGTGTATTCAGCTTCAATGCTCTCCAACACAAAAGCATAATTTTGAATTTGATTTATTTTATATATGTCAAAGTATGCATATTTAGAGAAAGGTGTATATGTATTTTTTAAAAGTTTCTTTGAACACAACTTCTGGATTAGCAAATGTTTTATTTTTATATCCTATCTAGGTATCTGCATATTTTGCAAAACAATTATATTTTATAAAGCACATAATTTCACCTATTTTGTTTTCATGTTGAAGTCAATAATATGATTTAAATAAAACTTTAATTTCTTACCATCACGATTTTAATTTTCATGCTTATACTGTTAAAGATTTAATTTGGTGGTGATTTTCCCACAATATTAAATTAAAAACCATACTTCTGTGAGTTTCTGATTATGACACATCGGATTCACTATGCCTTTTCTAATAAAGGATATCATGATTTTTTAATACAGTCAATGATTACTAGAGAAACATTTTATGTGAGACATATTTTTAACAACTTACAAGATTGGCTTACAATATCTGTGCACACACTCAGATGTGGTAGAGTGCTAAAGGTTTCTCATTGCACTGGATATGCAAAAAAATCTAGTTTAAGCCCTGGAGCACACCATAGTGTCCCATGTGAGTCTGTGTCAGAGACCTAACGGTCTGTGCCCAAAGATTGACGGTCTGAGCTGGAGGCTGAAGAGTCAGTGCTGGAAGCCAGCATGACAGTGAACACTAGAGCTCCTCTACAGAAACACACGTAAGCCTTTCTTTGTTTTTTATAGCATTCTAGCAACAATCCTTTCTAGGGTAAGTCTTCCACATCCATAATTTGCTGGGCAAATGTAGTTAGGCATATACACATTTCTTTAAACCACAGTTTACAAAGATGAGTTCATAAACAAATCTAGAATATTATAACTGTCCTGCATACAAATGGAAATGCACTAATTCCCCTGCCCAGCATAGAAGGGATGCTTACTTTCCATGATGTTTACTCCTAATATTTCATATCTGGAACACATTGACAGGTTTAACAAGGCTTGGCCAATACTAAATCTATCAACATACTACAGGGAAGAGTATTAGGAATGAGTTATTACAGCCTTCATTTTTGTAGCTGATCATGGGGAGATAGCTTGTATTAAGAACTACATGTGTGACCCGTTCTGTATTTCTAAGTTTTCAGCAAGCAACTTAGCTTGTCTTGTTCCTTTACCAGAGGTGATGAACCTTACATTCATTCCTGAATGTTGTGGACCACTTGACATTATCCTTGGGTTGCATTATTATTACTTCCCATTAACTTTAAAAACTTCATGGCTATATGAGGAGACATGCTAAGAGATCTCCTGTATTCCAAGTATATTCTGTCTACACTGGGGAGTAATAGTATAATTTTCCTTTGACAATCTTGGTGAGACACCTCTCTAAACACTGTAGCTCCCTTTTTTGTCACTTTTCTTAGTGTCATAAGGACATCCAAATGCCTAGTGGGAAGTCATTGCTTCCAAATGATTGATATCACCTGGTACACCTTTTCCCCCTCTGACACTAAGACTTCCTACTAAGCCCACAGAACATAAGGTAATGAGAAAAGGGTTCAAATTTTTACTAGTAGATGACTATGGGTAACAGTGAGTGGTACCACTCAACTTCCACACCTTCATTCCTGGACCCATGGATCTCAGTTATGCATGACACAGTATCTTATAGTGGATGCTGACTCAAGTCTTTTGAAGACCCTTGCCCCAGCACTGTAAGCTGTTGCTACCTAACTGGTGTGGGAACTGTATCTCTGCAAGATCATTCCAACTTTCTATCAATGCAGCTGTTTCTGAATGGTGAGGAAAATGATAACACCACTGAAAGCCATGAGTATGAGACCAGCACCTCACTGCTTTGGGCATCAAATGTTTTCCTTGTGGTCAAAGCCAATGCTGTGTAGAATTCCACAGTGGTGGATAAGGCACTATATGAATGCATAGATGGGAGTTTTGCTAGAAGCATGATATGTAGGAAAGGTAAATCCATATCCAGAAAAAGTATCTATCCCAGTAAGGACAAAGGGCACACCTTCCACAATGGCAGTAATCCAATATAGTCAAAATGTCACCAGGTCTAAGAATGGTGCCATATTGGGGAAATTGTGTTGGTTAATGCTGCTTGTGTATAGGGCCTACAGCAGTAGTCATAGACAAAACTGCCCAAGAGAGTGGGAGTCCATGTCACTGAACATGAATAATCTGCATTCCTGCCAACATGCACACTCTGTTCATGAGCCCATTGGGAGATGAAAAGGGTGGCTGAAGAGAGAAGTGACTGCTATCTACAGGTCTGGCCAGCTTAGCCAATCGACTGTTACAGTCATTTTCTTCTGAGTCACACTTTGGTGAATGTTTATATGGGACATAGATCCTCTTACTTTCTTGCCCTATGTAGACAAGCTGACCCATCCTTCATCCCCAAATACCTTGTCACCAACTTTCCACCTATACTCCTCATGTTTCTGAACATCTAAGTAGACCATTCAGTACAGTGCATAAATCAGTATACAGTTGCATATCTGGTTGTTTTTCCTCCTAGGCAAAATGTATTACCACGTACACAGCCTAGATTTTTTTCCTATATGTATATTTCCCTTCACCATTGAAAGTGGGATGTCTTGCAAAATGGTTGTAATGCTGCAGCCATCCACTTACAGGTTATGCATCCATAACATGCAGAATCATACATAAACTATGGTTAGTATTTTTACCCTAAAAGCTGAATCCAAGAGGCCATAAGTACTTGTTGGGAAAAGAAGATGATATGGCAGGAGTTACAGTCTTGGACATCTAAGCAAATTCTTCACATAATTTACTCATACTCTCTGCACCTGCTCTGTCTCACTTGCATATAGTTTCCATTTAATGATAAACTGTCACTCTTTATATACAACTTATGGCTTGGTGGATAAGGCAATACCCAGATGCTAAGCAGCGCAGGTTGCATGGTAACCTGGTGTCCGTGATAAAGCCTTCATTTTGCACTATGGCCCAGTAGCATGCCAAAAACTTTTTCAAAGGGAAAGTAGTTTTCTGTAGATTATGGCAGAACCTTACTCCAAAATTTTAATGATCTCCATAGCAATTGACATATAAAATCCTGGCAGAGCCTAAAAACAGCATCCCTACCAGGCACTGACCCTTGAAATACCACTGAGTTTGCTGAATCATATGCCCACAGTGAGTGGGCAGCCTGAGCAACAGCATGGACCTGTTGCAGAGCCCTTTCTTCTTCAGGGCACCACTCCTAACCAGGCAGCTTTCTGAGTTACTCAATAAATGAGCTAGAGTAAAACACCTAAGTTAAGGGGGTGTTGCCTCCAATATCCAAACAGGGCCACTTGACACTGTGCCTCTTCCTTGTTGTTGGGGAAGCCAGATCAATAAATCCTGTTGTATCCTAGAAGAGACATTTATACATGCCCAACATGAACCCCCAGAAATTTCAGCTAGGGGATATTGAGTTTTAGCATAACTTATTTCCCGTTCTCTGGTTCTCAAATTTTTACTAACAAAGCAGAGATGTTTCTAAATTCTGCTCACTTGGTTCAATCAGCATAAAATAGTGTGATACACCGTGATGGAAAAAGGTAATCAAGATCCCTTCAGGCTAAGTTGAAACACACGGCTGAAGCATTAATGTAATGTTGAGGTAGGACAGTGAAGGTGTATTGCTTGTCTTTCTCACTGAAAGCAAATTATTTCAGATGACCAATATGGAGGTGAGTGGAGGAGGGCATATGGCAAATCAATATGTGCATTCCAAGACCAGATGATGGGTTAATCTTCTCAGCCCAAGACCCCACTTCTGGTGTAGAAGCTGCAATAGGAGTCACAACTTGACTGAGTTCTTTGTAATGTATCATCAGCCTCTGCAATGCATCTGTTTCCTTCAACGTCCATATTGAAGAATTAAATAGAGATAGGGTGGGAATGACTTGAAGAATTAAAGAGATAGGGTGGGAATGACTTGCCATGACTGCATTTCTCAAGGCCCTGATGATGGCTATGACCTCTGCAATTTCCCCATGAAAGCACTACTTTACAGTAGTTTTACAGTGTTTTGTCCAAGAAAAATGATTCTAATGGATTTCGTTTGGAGTTTCCAATTATGCTAGCTGTCATACTTCAGTCAAAGGGACCAATGTGAGGGTTCTGTCAAGTACTGTGTACACCTATCCTAGCTACACATTCTGAAAAGTAGAAATAAATATTTGATGAATTTGAGGACATACTGAACAAGCAATGAGTTGGACCTTGCAAAAATTCCAGTTATTATCTGAACTCCATAGGCCCATATTCTTACTGGAGGGCCACAATGATATTTTGAATCTTGTGGAAAAAGCTTTGTTTCCAAAACATTGCCCACTAGTCCCCAAAATTCCACATTCCTCAATTTATGGCTATTCTGGTGACAGTCTTTTTGTTCTGTTGGGGAATGATGGGACAAAAATGGGCCATATAAACTTCTGGTGGTGCACTGGGATTCTTCATCAAAGACACTTGATCTTCATTCAAGGTATTGTGGAACTGTAATGTCTCTACCATCCAGGCAGTGTTTTAGGGGCCATTATTCACATTTACAGTGCTCTGAAGTATGTTTCTGTTCATTTGCCCTTACATTTCTTTATATTAAAAATCTAGTAACATTTTTGTAGCCTACCAATGAATTTCACTGTTAGGAACACCACAGATAATCAACAAATGGCATAGGTCTACAGGTGTCAGACTATTCTGATCACTGCTGTTATTCTGCTGTACATTTTCCTAAGGACTGCACTTTACAATGGCAATCATGTGGTGCCACTTGACTGAGGCCACTTCAGGATCCAATTAGACCCACTGTCCTTAAGCTTCCCAACTGAGCATCTCTGGTTCCCACTGTAAGGTTCAGCACAGAGACAAGAGCAACAACAGGGCTCTGCAGAGATAATAGTGCTCCCCTCATGAATCCAATTCTTTGGGATTTACAAATGGGAACATTTTCTGGAGCACTACATTGTGGCAGATGAGCAGTGACATGACAGATCCATTTTAGCATTACCTATGCCCTGAACCTCTGAATACCCTAACAGTAAACCGCAAAAGATAAGGCATCTCTACGTCATTCAAAGTGGGCCACGCAGACTTCCAGCAGCCCGAAGGAGAGAGACCCTGGTGGGTTGGGACCAGCACAGTGCAGTTGACTCAAGGTGCCGGGAGAACAAGGAACTCCTCCCCTTTCTGGGGGGCGGCTGAGTGTGGCAGACTTTCAGCAACCCAAAGAAGAGAGACCCTGGCGTGTCGGGACATGCACAGTGCGGTTGACTCGGGGTGCCGGGAGAACAAGGAACTCCTCCTTTCTCTGGGGGATGGCTGAGAGTGTGGCAGACTTTCGGCAACCCAAAGGAGAGACACCGTGGTGTGTCGGGACCTGCACACTGTGGTTGACTCAGGGTGCCGGGAGAACACGGAACTCCTCCTCTCTATGGGGGATGGCTGAGAGTGTGGCAGACTTTCAGCAACCCAAAGGAGAGAGACCCTGGCATGTCGAGACCTGCACAGTGCAGTTGACTTGGGGTGCCAGGAGAACTAGGAGCTCCTCCTCTCTCTGGGGGATGGCTGAGAGTATGGCAGACTTTCGGTGGCCCAAAGGAGACCCCATTGGCTCTGGACCTGTACTGTGCGGTTGACTCAGGGTGCCAGGAGAACAAGGAACTCCTCCCCTCTCTGGGGGGTAGCTGTGATGCTACGGGCATGTGGGCTGAGAACCAGACATCTCACATTGTCCTGTGCCCCACCCTGTGTTCCCCCTCCCCTCCCCCCTGCTTAGCAAATGGAAGCCAGTGAACTACACATCTTGTGAAAAGATTGGCTATGTTATTTAGTATGAGCTCCCCATATGCAAAAATAAGGATAACCATTTGGAAGAAAACAAGAGACAATATGACAGATAGTGAAGATCTCTGGTTGTCTAGCTTTGAAATTTATGCTTTCTTATGTCCCATTCTGTTCTGTTTTGTTTAATTTTACCCCCTTTTAAAATAAAATTTAAAAAAAGTGGGCCACATTTTGATCCAGCTTCTGCCAACCAGTGAAATACACCATTAAACCTTTTTTACTATGTGAGCTGCTACAGTAAATTCAGAATCACTGCTTATTAGGACCCCATCAACAAATTTAGCTTAATCCAGGTGTATCAATTTCATTCCATTTTCTCACACATAAAATCCATTCATATATTGCTCATCAAATCTTTGATTATCAGAGAAAACAAGTTCTTTGACACACTATTGTACCTCCTCATAGGTCACACTGTGTACCTCACTCTTAAGAGTGTCCTTCGATTCAAATCTGGCTGTAGGCCTTGCATAAATCGTGTATGGTGAGTGTGAGTATAGTGGCAGGTTTTTCAGGCTTGGTGAACACAAGATCAGTTTCTTCAGTGTACTAGGTAAAGCTAACTCCACAGGGGTGGATATATGCATGCCTTCAAACTGAAGGCTGGGAAATCTTTTCCTCTGGGAAAATAATCTCTTTAGAATTTGGATTCTTGGGGCAGGGGCTTAGCTCAGTGGGGTAAGTGCCTGCTTGGCAAAAGCAAAGTTGTGAGTTCGATCCCTGGTACCAAAAACAAAACAAACAAAAAAGAATTTAGATTCTCAGCACCCTCAGTCTCATCAATATCCTCCTAAACATTTGCATTACAGTGTGTAGGTTCCCACTGTGTTCTGATTGGAGCCTTCATATTTACTTCAGATATTCTTTGAGGCTAAGCATTAAAATTTATTTCACTATATTTCAGCGAACCAAATTATGAGGGCCTGTGTTTGAGTTTTTGCAATCATAGTCAAGTAACTAAAGGAGAGATAATTACCTTTCATGCCTTCTTTTGCCAGCATGCACCTATGGTCTCATGGTTTGTACCGTAAATTCAGCTGGTGGGATAAAAATGGCTAGCCACTGGTTATGGATGGTTCTCCATGTTATGTAAGCACCATATACAAGTTCTGCAGCATTAAAGCCACGTTCCAGGAGGTGCCTGATTGAAAATGGTGAATGCAAATCTTCACAGTGGATCAAACTTTAGACTGTGTATCTGGTAGTACACTTTGTCTGGGAGGGAAAATGGCCAGATATGCAACTGTATATTGATTCATGGCATGTATCTGATTGGGTTTTCAGACTCATGGCTGAACTGAGTAGAAAATTGTTGACAGACATTTGGATGATGTATATGGACGAACTTACCTATATAGGCAAGGGATTTAAATATATATGTATAGTATATAAACGCTCATCAAAACAGGATCTCAGCAGAAGAGGACTTTAACAAGTGGTTGAATAAGCTGACCTATTCTTTAGACAGCAGTCAACTTCTCTTCAGCTACCCCCTTCATTGACCCATGGGCTCATGAAGAGTGGGCATGCTGGCAAGAATGGAGACTGGGCATGGTTGGTGATGAGGACTCCCAACTCACTGATGCTGTTCTGGGTACAGCCATTGCCATAGGCCCAACATACCTGCAGCACAGATCAACAATTTGCCCAATATGGGTGACATACCTTCAACCTGGTGGCAGTTTGATTATACTGTACTGCTCCCATCACGGAAGTGGAGTATTTTGTCCTTACTGGGATGCTCTTTCTGGATATGGACTTACCTTTCCTACATGTCATGATTTATGTGAAACTCTTATCCATAGATTTACATAATTCTTTGTCCACTATTATGGACTTCTACCCAGCAACAGCTCTGACCCCAAGGAACACACTTACTTCCCAAAGTGAGTTGATAATCTCATGCTCATGGAATTCAGTGGTCTTACAATTTTCACCATCCAGAAGCATCTGGATTGACAGAAAGTTCGAATGACCTTTTGAAGACACAGTTCCAGCACCCATTAAGTAGCAGTAGTTTATAGTGCTGGGGCCAAGGTTGTTCCAGAGGTGGTTTCAGTTAGCAATTACTATATTGTGTCTCCTAGTCAGGTCCAGGAATGAAATGGTGGAAGAATGGTACCATAGTAGTACCATTAATAGATCATGGCATCCATAGTAATCTATTAGCAAAGATTTGTTCCCTGGTTTTATGACCTTGTGTTCAACTGGCTTAGAAAAAGTCCTAGTTCCAGAGAAGGGGAGGTTGGTACTAGGAAGCACAGTGATACATATAAACTAGAACTGAAGACTTCCTTCTGGTTATTTTGCTCCCATGAATCTGAGGAAAGAAAACAGGCAGTTAGTGTTTACAGAAGTGACTGACCCAGAGTGTCAAGGGTAAATTATACTATTACTCTACATAGAAGAAAGAAAAAATACACTTGGGAGTACAGAAGATCCCTATGTGTCTCTTCTCATATTGCCTTGCTGTTACTAAAGTCAATGGGAAACTAGGAAAATCCAATCCAGGCAAAATATCAAATTGTCCACAACTTTCAGAAATGAAAGTGTACCACATCAGGAAAAGGACAAGACATGCTGAGGTGCTTCCTGAAATTCAAGGAATACAGAATGGGTCATATAATAAGTTCTAAATACAAGCTTTGGCCTCATGATCAGCTACAGAAATGAGGATTGTAATCGTTTTTCCCTAAAATTCTCCCAAAGTAAGATGTTGATAGACTTATAATTGGTAAAGTCTTATTAAACCTGTTATAATGCTCCAGGTATGAAATGTTAGGAGTAAGTATCATCTGTAGAAAATTTCCCTTCTATGCTGGGCAGGGGGAGTAGTGTAGTTCTATTTATTATTATTATTATTATTATTATTATTATTATTTTTTTTTTTTGCGGTACTGGGGATCGAACTCACGACCTTGCACTTGCCAGGCAGGCGCTTATGCCGCTGAGCTAAATCCCCAGCCCTATTTATTATTTTTTTAAATTTTATTTAAAGAGAAAAAAAAAGCAATACAGAAAAAAGGGTAGAAACAATACAAAACCTCAAAAAAACCATAAATCACTAGTTGACAAACCACATACTCCCAGAAATAGCTGTTCATGTTACAAAATTAAGGCAAACAAAGTGAACACACAGTGAGGCTGCAAACAGTTACAAAAAAAACAGGATGGAATAAAGCCAATTGAGACAGTATAGTGAAATTGGCACAGAACATCACAGCAGGTCACCAGGACAACAGTACCAGGCAACATTGTATATCTCGTTGTCTTCACAATAGTTGTTCTTCTACTAGGTAGAGCAAAATCAAAGAAATATACAACATTATAGAACACATCAACACAGTATTGAATAGAGCAACACCATTAATCAGGACAAAGCAAAACGGCGATAAAAATATCTGCCTTCAGAGATAGTAGAAGGAAACTACCCCGACTTGCTGTACCAAATATGGTCACCTCCTAAGAGATACCCAGATCCCTGGATCCCAATTCTTATGGGGGGGGTGGTATGTTTGATTCTAAGCCCACGACCCGGTAGGCAGCAGGCTGGTTACTGGTTGGCTCGGCGCCCTAACTTCCAACATGGTGCGGATCTCAGGAAACGCTCTTGCTTCTTGTTTCCCCGCCCTGGGGTGGCCGCGGCTCCCCACACCACAGTCACTCTCCAGGGCGGCAGGCTGCTTACTGGTTGGCTCGGCGCCCTAAGTTCCAGCATGGCACGGATCTCAGGAGACGCTCTTGCTTCTGGTTTCTCCACCCTGGGGTGGCCGCGGCTCCCCACACCAGTCATTCTCCAGGGCGGCAGGTTGCTTACTGGTTGGCTCGGCGCCCTAAGTTCCAGCATGGCGCGGATCTCAGGAGACGCTCTTGCTTCTGGTTTGTAGTTCTATTTATAACAAGGTAGTGTATTTATGAACTTGTCTTGGTAGCAGGAGGCTACGGTTTAAAGAACTGTGTGCAGTCAGATGTGGATAGTGACAGCTAAGTGAGTTGTGTAAGGCTGAGGACTACATGCCGAACTAAATCTGCCTAGCAAATTACTGATGGGGAAGGCCTATCTTGGACAGAATTGTTTCCAGATGTTATAAAAAAGAAACAAAAAATGAAGGCATACCCATGTTTCTGTGGAGCAGCTCAGGTTCACATTGGAAGTCGTCTCCTGGTCTCCTGCGCAGACTCTTCAGCCTGCAGCGCAGGCTACTTGGGCTTCTGGCACAGACCCTTTGGTCCCCAACAGACCTGCACAGCATACTACAGTGAGCTCCAAAAATAGAAGTGAATTTTTTTTTTTTGGCATATCCAGTGCACACAGAGACTTTTGCACTCTTCCAGATATGAGTATGCGGGCAGCGATTCTAAGTCAATCTCGTGAATTCTTATGCCATTGTGATTCTCCCATTAAAATTGTTTCTCTGGTAAGCACTGACACAATGCTACAGTTCATAATATCCTTTATTTGACAAGGCAAGGCCATCTCATGTGTCAAATCAGAAACTCACAGCAGTATGGGTTACTTTTTGGTAAAATTATCACCAAATTGGAAGTTATAACAATATGAGCATTAAAAGTAAAATGTTCACGTTAAGAAAATAAAACTATATGTGAATCACATTATTGACTTTGACAGGAAAGCAAACAAGGTGAAATTATGTTCTTTATATAATTATGTTGGGATATGTGCAGGTATCTAGTTAAAACATTAAAAACCATTTGTTAATCTACAAGTTGTATGTCAACAAATGAACTTTTTTTGTACCGGGGATCAAACTCACAACCGTGAGCTTGCAAGGCAGGTGCTTATGCTGCTGAGCTAAATCCCTGGCCCAACAAATGAACTGTTAAAAACATACATGTTCATGTCTCTATGTATGCATTTACACATAGAGCATCAAATTAAAAAATACCTTTTTGTATGCAGAATATGAAATGTACACATGAAGAGAATTACAATCACATTTAGTGCAACCTGTATTTCCTTATAGTAAAAGCAAAACAAAACTACATAAATACTAACCCAACTTGGAAGTGAGAAATACATTTCCGTCCACCTTGTTTTCTTAGAAGACATAATATGCTAAGTTAAAAGACAGTGGCTTACATCAAAGATACCAATATTGCTCCTAGTAAAGACTATGGATACATTGTTTAAATATTTACAGGTGATTTAATGAAAAACAGAATTGAATACATCTGAGGAGATCTCCATTGGGGGTGCATTTTCTAGTAAACTCATGAAGAAATATTGACATCTAATCTTTCATTGATAAGTGCACAGGTCTCCATTACATGAGGAATTTTCACAAACTTTAAAAATAGGCTTAAATATATGGGGTCACTCTCCAATGTGACTTCAGTCATGTTGTTCATAAAGTATGTGTTAATTGAAGGCTTTGCCCACAATTCTTATATACATATGGTTCCTCCCCAATGTGAGATCTATGTGTGCCTAATAGCAAATCTTTTTCCACATGGCTCACATGCATAATTTCTGCCCCATGAGAATTCTTTCGTGCATGTTATAAGAATTCTTTGTAGTGAATGCCTTCCCAAATAGCTTGCACACATAAGGTTTTTCCCTAGTGACTTGTTTCATGTTTTTGACGAGATTGGTGTGTAGTAAATGCCTTCCCACACTGGTTGCACACATAAGGTTTCTCCCCAGTGTGAGATCTTTCATGTCTTTTGTAATTACTCCTGATAGTGAATGCTTTTCCACACTGATTGCACACGTAAGGTTTCTCACCGGAGTGAGATATTTCATGTCTTTGACATAATTGGTGTGTAGTGAATGCCTTCCCACATTGCTTGCATACATAAGGTTTCTCCCCTGTGTGAATTCTTTCATGTATTTGACAAGAATGGTGTGTAGTGAATGCCTTCCCACACTGCTTGCACACATAAGGTTTTTCCCCAGTGTGAGTTCTTTCATGTATGTTATAAGAATTCTTTGCAGTGAATGCCTTCCCACATTGCTTGCACACATAAGGTTTCTCCCCTGTGTGAGTTCTCTCATGTATGTTGTAAGAATTCTTTGCAGTGAATGCCTTCCCACATTGTTTGCACACATAAGGTTTCTCCCCAGTGTGACTTATTTCATGTCTTTGACAAGATTGATGTGTAGTAAATGCCTTCCCACATTGCTTGCACACATAAGGTTTCTCCCCAGTGTGTGTTCTTTCATGTACTTTACAAGACTGCTGTGTAGAGAATGCCTTTCCACATTGGTTACACACATAAGTTTTCTCGCCAGTGTGGCTTCTTTCATGTCTTTTATAATGAGGCTTTCTAGTGAATGCTTTTCCACATTGCTTGCACACATAAGGTTTCTCCCCAGTATGTGTTCTTTCATGCACTTGACAAGACTGGCGTGTAGTGAATGCTTTCCCACATTGCTTGCATACATAAGGTTTCTCACCAGTATGGCTTCTTCCATGGATTTGACAAGATCGATGTGTACTGAATGTCTTCCCACATTGCTTGCACATATAAGGTTTCTCCCCAGTGTGAATTTTTTCATGTATGTTAGAATACGTTTTTGTAGTGAATGCTTTTCCACATTGCTTGCACATATAACTTTTCTCTCCAGTGTGATTTCTTTCATGCACTTGACAATAACTGCGTCTCGTGAAAGCTTTCCCACAGTGTTTACAAACATATGGTTTCTCTCTAGCATGCACAGTTTCATGGCTTTGACATTGAGTGTATCTGATCAATGATTTCCCACACTGCTCATATATAAAAGGATTCACACCAGTGTGAATTCTTTCATGTCTTTGGTAGCAACCATAGATATAAAATGCTCTTCCACAGTGCTTACATATATAGGGTTTCTCCTCCATGTGAATCCTTTCATGAATTTTACAATCTTGAGTATTGAAGATTTTTCCATATTGCTTGAACACATATGACTTCTTCCCAGTGTGAATTCTTTCAAGGTTTTGAAAATCATCGAGGGTGTTGGAGTCTTTCACAGTTTTCTGACCAACAATTGTCTTCTCTCCAGGGTGAGTTCTTTCACTAAGCTCAGAGTAGGAATTGCTGAACTGCTCATGTTGATAGGATTCCTCTCTAGTCTTTGTCCTTGAATGCATCTGAAGGGATTGGAAATCACTGCAGGGCTTTCCATGTTCATTATATTTACTCAGCTTGACATCAAATTCCAAATACTCATGTAATTTCTTTCCAGTGTGATATAAACTTGGCTCATTTGAAGATAAAAGCTCAATCAAAGATTCCCTAAGGACAAGACTTCCAACTGGCTTTAAAGCACCTTGTTGCATGGCCAAATTATCATCTGGAATCTGAAGGAATATATTTTCATGATGATTACAAGTCTTATGTTGATAGCGTTTTGCTACCTCTTTTCTGTAAAGAAACAAAATATCAATCGAAACATAAAGGTTGCTATATTAATAATTTATGAGGAAAAGTTCAGGCTCATAAGTGCTAGGAAATTTTCACAATGAATATAGGCTGAATGCCTTTGAAGGTGCCTCCAAAAGTCCAATTCCAAAGAATGGCATATATTTGGTATATGTTTACAATACATAAGAACACGTTTCACTTAAGTCATGAATACAAATGTGTATCACATATTAGTCAATTTTCATACCTTTTCCCCTCACTTTCTCCTTCTACTATTTCTTAATTTTATACACTAATTTATATTTTGGTATCTCATATAAAAAGAAACACTTGATAATTTAGTTTCTGTGTCTGACTTATTTCATTTTACATTATGAGATGAAATTCAATCTTTTTTTTTTTCTTTTAAACAGAAGAGATGATATTTTTCTCTTGGATGAATACATGTAACACATTTTTCTTTCAGTGCTGAGAAAGAAACAAGGTTCTGAGCAATAAAATACATTTTTAGCTTTTCTTTTTTTTTCAGTTTTTCTGTTTCTTGTTTTGAGACAGCCTGTGTTATGCTTGATACACTGCCAACTTGAGAAGTTTAGAAATTTAACTGAGAGCTACAGCAGTGAGCCAGGTTCTTTGTAAACATACTCATCTTGTGCAAGAGGAGGGCACAGAGATTTCCTGAGTGTTATACCTGCCCTGGAGCGGGGCTGGTGGTCTGTATACAATGGAAGAGAAGAGGATTGTTTTCCCTTTTGCTTGCTGCTGCCCCAGTGCCATGCCACCCTGCCTTGGAGCCAGCTGATTATGGACTGAAATCTCCACAACAGAGAGCTAAATAAACCTTTCCTTCCTTCATTGTTGGTGTTAGGTATTTTGCCCCAGCAATGAGAAAAAAGTAACCAAAACAGCTTGTCATAGATCATCCATTTGGCCAGGGTGCACTTCATGTTGTCACCTTGCTGGCTCACCTTACCATGCTGGGATTGAATCAAGACACCACCAAGTCCAGCCTATGCCACTTTCTGCTTTTCCATGCCTACTGATACTGATGTCAGGGCTGTTATCAGAACTTAGGTACTACGACTTTTTTCCAGATCTTGATACTGTGAATACTCATGCATACTCTACTTTGAGCCTACATAAGTATCACTAAGATACTTTTAAATCCTTTCCGAATACACATAGGGAGTTTTGCCAGAATCAAATGCAAACATTTATTTTTATTTTTCGTGGTATCTGTGTATTGAATACATAAAGCAACCTGTTTTACATTCCTGCCAAGAATGTATGACAGTGCATTCTAAAAACTTTAAAACATGAATGTACATAATTTTCTGAAGGATGTTTTCAATCATCTATTAACACTAACATCTGTGTGCATTTTGAATGTTAATTCTAGGTTTGCAATGTTTTAGATCATGTGTTTCACATGTTCATATATACACAAAACCAGATAACTTTGAGATCGGTTCCTGCCAAAGTTCAATATTTATTCATTTCATGTATGCTATAAAAATACCTAAATGAAACTTCATACATTTTCATGTTTATTATAAAAGAATTTTTTATATCATATATGAGACAGTCATTCTTCTTGAAAATGTCACTAATAAGTTAGTTTCCTATATTGGGATATTTCTCTATTGAATTATCAGATTACACAAAATCAACCTATATGCATAGCTGGAAAATTTTTGTGAGACTAAATTTGAACACTGCCTGATTTGTAGACTTTTCTTGTAATATTTCTGCTTACACAATGACTATTGAAAAGTATTGTTTTGCCATATGAGTGCAAATTACCTTAGATTTCTTGAGCAATTTTTGTATTCTTCTTCCATATGCTGGTTGTTCCAAGTTCTTCCTGAATTGTACCAATACAAATACAAACAGTCACCATATCATTACATAAAAATTATCAGTTAGCAGTTAGTTTTATGGTATAACGTTATCAGGACTGAGATATTGCTCAAAATGTTTTCATATTCTATTTAATGAATCTGTACTCATCAGAAAGAACCCATATTCTATCATTCTATGTATGACAAAATGATGTCATCCTTACCGATAGTATTTATATTCAACACTGTTTCCCACATCACATCTCTGTAGAGCTTCTTTTGGGATGGATTCAGTAGAGCCCACTCCTCCTTGGTGAAGTTCACAGTTACATCCTCCACGGTCACTGCCTCCTAAATAATCACATATGTACTTCCTAAAAGAAGGTTGACACTCATACAGTGAGAACCTGAACTCCTCTTGTAAAAGCTGAGCTGAGTTTGTTCCTTCAAATATAAATGTCATGTCTTTGTCACCAAATCCATGTGTATGCACAGTTTCACATGCAATTCTGATGCTAGATTGGTTCTCTGCTACAGCAACAGCAGATTATTAGCTGTCATTTCCTGCTAGGTTCACAAAAATTGTATTTGTGCACTGTTTCTAAAGCAGAGCTCATAGAGGGAGATTACAAATCAGTATTATAAAAACAGGAGTCAGAAAAATATCTAATTAATGGCTGTGACAGACCATAAGTCTATTCTCCCTTTTCAAGACTGATTATCCTGGAAATTAAGTCACTCTTTGTTGTTTTGCACATAGGCAGCATTTTGAAATATAAATCATTTTTTTCAGAAATAGAAAAAATTAACAGAATATTAAGGATATGTATTTTGTTCCTTATTTTTATTTTTGATTTATCAAACCAGAGAAACTTTATAATATTCACACTTGTATGTCCAATTTATTTCATTTGAGTGTGAGATCTCAATGTCCAGTCATTTAGCTAGAATTGTCTCAAGCTTATCATTCTTTATGGCAGAGTAGTACTCCACTGTACAAAAACCCCCACATCTCCTTTATGCATTTACCAGTCATGGATATTTGGGCCATTGTAAAGATTTATCTACAAACTGTGCTAGTAAAAACATGGGTACATACATCACTGTTTTAAGATGCTTTTAATTCTTTTGGGTTAACAACAACAAAGGGAATTGTTGGGTTAATGGACTCTGTAGTTTTTGTTTTTTAAGGAATCTAAGGAGAAAATATTTAAATAAACAGGGCACAAAAATGGAGGTGCAGGGGAAGGAAAGAAAGGAGAAGAAAAAGGAACAAATATGAAACAGCGATGTAAATAAAGAGGGGAAGAGGGTCTGAATGGAGGGGAGAAAAATAGAAGAAGAACACGAGGAGGAGGAGGAGGAGGAGGAAGAAGACGAAGAAGAGGAAGAAGAAGAAGAAGAAGAAGAAGAAGAAGATCGTTACACATATTTATGACAAATGCAAAACAAACAATTGCATCTAAGTGTTTATTTCTTTACATGTAATCAATATCATATTCACTTTTAGACTAAGAAAACCACAACTGTGTAGTGAAATCTTTTTTTGGGGGGGGCACTGGGGATCAAACTTATAACCTTGCACTTGGCAGGCAGGCACTTGTGCCGCTGAGCTAAACCCCACGTCCCATAAACTGAAATCTTGAAAAGCAACTTTAAGTCACTGAAGTCACTGGTATTTTATTCTTTTATTATTCTTTTTTCTTTTTTCTTTTTTTTGGTAACTGATATTTTAAACAAGCAACTTGCTGAAAAGAAATAGCAAATGTATAGCTGTTTAGGGAATAACCCTCCTTCACTGCCATTCACAAGAGAACCCATACTCAGAAAGTTACATAGATTCCCACAGTCATATAAAATTCTCAGTGCCTATGCAATCCAGGGTATCACAGTCAAGATGGTGACACCGAGAAACATGAAAAGCCAGAAAGCTAAATCTTTGCTTCCTCATATCACAGTGAGCCACCATCAGAGAATGAAATTGCTCTTTTGTCCACAGTCTTAGTAACAAGCAGAGACAAACACCCACAATCAGTTGAAGTTTGACCTCCAACTCTCCCCAGTTTGTTTTTTCTGCAACTGACTGAGATGCTCTTGTGTATTTGTCCCTGGCTGTAATGATATGGTTTATTACATTCCTTGGTTTGTGTATATTTAGCCATCTTTGCATACACAGGATGAATCCTTCTTGGTCATGATGTCTAATCTTGATGATTTGCTGTATTCTGTTTGCCAGTATCTCAATGAGACCTTTTGCAAGTATTTGCATTCATGATATTGACTCACAGCTCTCTTTTTTGGTTGGGTCCTTTTCTGGTTTTTGCATCATGGTAATACTTTTTTTCAGGAAAGATTTCTCAAGTACTATTTCCCTTTCAATTTCATTAAAGTGTTTCATCAGTAGAAGCATTAGCTCCTCTCTAAAGATCTTGTAGAATTCAGCTATATACCAGTCCATACCTTGGCTTTTCTTTGTTGGTAATTTTAAAATTACTTCTTTTTCAACTTTATTGACTGATACTGGGTTAATTAGAATTTTTATACCCTCAATTCAGTTTTGGTAATTCAGATGTTGGTAGGAATCTGTCTATTCTGTGTTTTTGAATATTTGTTCTCATATTCGGTATTGATAAACTTCTGGATTTCAGCACAATCTGTTATAATTTTACTGTTTCATATTTAATTTCATGAATGAGTCTTTTCCTTCCTTTTTAAGTTTGCAAAGTGGTTTTCAATTTCATTTAATCTTTCAAAGAATCATCTCTTTGATTCCTACATTCATTAGTCTCAACTGGATTAGTTTCTGCTGTAAGATTTATAATTTTTTTTTTTTGAGCTTCCTAAGTTTCCTTGATGCGGGAATTCATAGATAAAATTTTCCCTCACAACACTTTTCAGGACCCAGTTTAGGGGATAAAAATTTCCCTTAAAAGACCTTTCAGAACCCAGTTTAGGAGAACCTGAGGTGACAGAGATTCCCATCACCTCTCTGCCTTCAATGGGAACCCAGAAAATGATCAAAAAACCAAAATACAACCTTAGACCTACAGCCCACCCAGAACAAGTCTAGGAGCCATCAGCATAGAAGAAAATGGGAGACACACACCTGAAATTTCTAAAATGATACTAACTGAAGTAAAGAAACAAATCCTTGGGGCCAGGGAGTTAGCTCAGTGGCTCAAGCGCATGCCTCATAAGCACAAATACATGAGTTTGATTCCTGGTACAAAGGAAGGAAGGAAGGAAGGAAGGGAGGGAGGGAGGGAGGGAGGAAGGAAGGAAGGAAGAAAGAAAGAAAGAAACTCATGAGGCTATAGAGGAAATCAGATCAGAAATAGCCTCTCTAATTAAAAAAGAAATGTCAACATTTTAAACAAAATGTTCAGCAAATCTAGAGCAGAGATAGATAAGAAAATAGATGATTTTAGGAAGAAGATGGAAATTATGAATGATCAATATAGGAAGCAAATAGAAGATTCAAGCAGATATCCAGGAAATCAAAAATTCCATTGAAAGCTGGCAAACCCACTTGAATGAAACTGAATATGAAGACAGGATCATAGCTAGTGACAAGGAAAAGACAGAAATCTTGAAAATAACTAAACATTAAAATAATAATTCACCTGCTACAAAATGAGGTAAAGAAAAATAATATAAGAATGGGTGTCAACGAAAAAGCAGGGCCCAACACAAACAAAATTTAAAAAAAAACTATTTGCAAAATAACAGCAAATTTCCCAAATATTGAAAAAGAATCTGATATATACCTAAGTGAGCCACATAGAACCCCAATCAGACGTAACTACAAAAATTCTGCACTCAGACATATACAAGATCCCAGAAATTCAGCACAAGAACAGAATATTAAGAGCTGTTGGGGCTGGGGATTTAGCTCAGCAGCATAAGCGCCTGCCTTGCAAGCAAGCAGTCGTGAGTTTGATCCCTGGTACCGATTTAAAAAAAAAAAAAGCTGTTACAGAAAAGAAACATCATGAATAAGGGAACACCCATCAGAATCACAGCAAAGTTCTCAACACAAACAACGCAAGAAAAGCTTGGAGTGAAGTATTTTAAGTCCTGAAAGAAAACACATTCCAACTCAGACTGATGTACCTGACAAAACTGTCTTTCAAAATCAATGGAAAAGGCTGGGGGTTTAGCTCAGTGGTGTAAGCACCTGCCAGCCAAGCATGATGTAGTGACTTCCATGCTCAGTTCCAAAAAAATTAAAAAAAAAAAAAAATCAATGGAGAAATAAGGTACTTTTCATGACAAAGAACTGATGAAATTCATGACCACTGATCCAATACACTACAAAGAATAATAATATTAAAAAGTAATCTAGACAATAATGACCATAGTTCCAACAGAAAGAAACCAACAAGCAGGGCAACCAATTAAACAGAAGAAAAAGCAGGGAACCATGAGCAGGAAAATCACATGACAAAGACAAGCCAATACTTATCAATAATTACCATAAATATAAATGGCCTTGATTCATCAGTCAAAAGAAACAAACTAGCAGAATGAATCAAGAAACAGGATCCAACAATGTGCTGTATACAAGAAATGCATTTAACTCAAAAAGAAACTAAAAGTTTCTTTTGGACTAAAAGTTAAAGGATGGAAAACAATACTCCATGCAAAAGGTACCTAGAAAAAAGCAGGAGTAGCTATCCTGTTTGCAGAAAATGTGAACTATAAACCAAGAATGATTAAGAGATTAAAGAAGGTCATTAAATACTTTTTAGAAGAAAAAATTAGGAGGAACACATAACAATCATAAACATATGCACCAAATACGGGAATGCCCAACAATATAAGGCATATATTAATGGACACAAAAAATATATAAGCAATAACACAGTTATAATGGGGGAACTTAATACTCTACTATCACAGACAGGTCAACAATAAAAAAAAATAGCAAAGAAATAACTGAACTGAATCAAAACTGTGAACTAATTGATCTAGTAGATGTTTATTGACCCCACAACATCAGATACACATTCTTCTCAGCTGTACATGGGATGTGCTCTATACTATCCCATAGAACATGCCTAAGTAAATACAAAGGAATTGAAATTATCCCATGCATATTATCTGACCATAGTGTACTGGAAACGGAAATTAACTACAATAAAAACCACAAAAGGAGTCAGGGATTTAGCTTAGTGGTGTAAGCGCCTGCCTGGCAAGCACTAGGTTGTGAGTTCAATCCCCAGTACCAAAAAACAAACAAACAAAAACAAAAACCACAAAAGCTCTGTAAACACATGGAAATTAACTAACTCCATCCTGACCAACCAATGGTTAGGAAGAAATTAAAGAAGAAATTAAACAGTACCTACAATTAAATGAAAATGCAGATACAACATACTAGAACCCGTGGGATGCAATGAAAGCAGTTCTAAGGAGGAAATTTATAGCCAGGAATTCTCATGTCAGGAAAACAGAAAAAGCACAAATAAACAACCTAATGCTACACCTGAAGCTTCTAGAAAAAGAAGAGCAAGGCAATCCCAAAGAAGAGAGGAAATTGTAAAGATCAGAACAAAAATTAATACAATGGATACTAAGAAAACAATACAAAGAATTAATGAATGGAAGAGTCTGTTCTTTGAAAGATTAAATAAAATTGATAAACTCCTACCCAACCTTATCGAAAAGAGGAAAAAAACCTTCACATTCATGCAAGGAAGTGAAAAGAAGGAAATCACTACAAATCCTGTGGAGATTCATAATATCATCAATACTTACTTTGAAAATCTACTCTCAGGATGAAAAACACAGAAGAAATGGACAGATTTCTGAAAACATATGAGCTACTAAAACTTGATTAAGACGATATAAAAATTCTGAATAACCCAGTATGAGTTAATAAAATTGAAAATGCAATTAGAAACTTACCAACAAACAACAGCCCAGGTTCTGATGGATTCACAGCTAAATTCTACAAGAAATGTAGAGAAGACAATACCAACACTCCTGAAACTCTTTAATGAAATTGAAGCATTTCTGGTGGCAAGTATTATCATGATACCAAAACCAGAGGAAGACCCAAACCAAAAAGAGAAATACAGGCCAATCGCCCTAATGAACACAGATGACAAAATCCTCAATTAAATACTAGCAAACAGAATGCAGCAAAAAGTCAATAAGATTATATAATATGACCAAGTGGGATCCCAGGAATGAAGGGATGTTTCAACATACACAAATTAATAAATGTAATATACCACATCAACAGAGGCAAACACAAGAATCACATGATCATCTCAATAGATGCAGAAAAAGCTTTTGATAAAGTCCAACACTCATTTCATGATAAAAAAAAACCTACAGAAATTCAGAATAGTCTTTATCTCAGATAAAGGTCATATATGACAAACCAATAGTCAACATCTTACTAAAAGGACAAAAACTGAACGCTTTCAACCTAAAATCAGGAACAAGACAAACATGTCCACTATCATTACTCCTATCAATACAGTTCTGGAAACATTAGACAGAGTAATTAGACAAGACAGAGAAATAAAAGAAATAAAGATAGGAAAGGAAGAAGTTAAACTATTATTTGCAGATGACACGATACTCCACATAGAAGACCCCAAAAAATCTCCTGAAAGACTTCTCGATCTAATAAACATATTCCATAGAATAGCTAGAAACAAAGTCAACACTCAAAAATCAATAGCATTCCTACACAGAAACAAGAAACTCACCAAGAGAGAAATTAGGGAAACCATGCCCTTTACAATAGCACTCCAAAAACTGAAATACTTAGGAATCTAACAAAGGAAGTAAAAGATCTATACACTGAAAATTATAGTACTTTGAAGAAAGAAATTGAAAAGGATTTCAGCAAATAGGAAGATATTCTTTGTTCATGGATAGGAAGAACCGATTTTGTGAAAATAGCCATACTCTAAAGTTGTACAGATTTAACGCTGTCCCAATCAAAATGCCATAAGCATACCTCACAGATCTAGAGGAAACATTCTTAAAATTCATCTGGAATCAGAAGAGACCTAGAACAGCAAAGGAATTCTGGGCAACAAAGACAAAGCAGGAGGCATCACAATTCCTGACTTAAATTTATACTATAAAGCTACTGTGTAAAATCAGTGTGATACTGGCCAAAAAAAAAAAAAAAAAAAGCCACATATCTGAGATCAATGGAACAGAATAAAAGATACAGTCACAACTATAAACACATTTAGCCATCTTATCTTTGACAAAAGGCCAAACATGTTCATTGGAAGAAAGACAGCCTCCTTAATAATGGTGCTGGAAAAACTGGCTTAATATATACCAAAGACTAAAACTAGACCCATGTCTATCATCACGCAATAAACTAAAGTCAAAATGGATCAAAGATATAAATATTAAAACAGAAACGCTAAATCTACTGGATGAAAAGGTACTTAGAAATATTGAAGCTATAGGGGTAGTAAGACAGTTGATGAACAAAACCCAAAATGCATGGGACAAAATTAAAGAATAAATAAATGGATCTCATCTTACTAAAAAGATTTTGCACTTGAAAAGAAATCATCAACAGAGTGAAAAGAAGACTCATGAGCTGAAAAAAAATTTAGCCAACTGTCTCTCAGACAAAGGACTTCAACCTAGAACATATAAAAAAATTAACGAAATAAAATCAGGTCCACAAAATTAAAAGACCTGTTCTAGGTCTCTGTAGCCAAAAATGGCCATCTGAGATGAATACATTTCTCAAAAATAAAAATGGCCAACAAATATATGAAAAAATAGTTAACATCACTGGTCATGTGAGAAATGCAAACTAAAGCAACACCTCATTCCAGAAAGAATTATTATCATCAAGAAATCAACCAATACAAATGTTGGTGGGGCTCTGGGGATAAAGGAACCCTTCTCCATTGTTGGTGGGAGTATAGACTGGTCTAACCACTGTGGAAATCAATAAGGAGATTCCTCAAAAAACTAGGATTAGAGGTTGCAGTCATCCCAGCTATTCCTTCTAGGCATGTTCCCTAAAGAATTGAAAACCATGCCACAGTGATAGAAATGAAAATCATGCCACAGTGATAGAGTTGAAAATCATGCCACAGTGATATATGCGCACCCATGTTTATAGTAGCACTATTTGTAATGCTAAACCTTGAGAACAACCCAAATGCCCTTCAACCAAGGAATGGAAGAAGAGACAGAGGACACAAGACAGCACAGTGCCACAAACACAAATATCACACATGAGTCAGCAGATTCACTAACACTGTGCAGTTGACAGTGTATGCTACGATGAGAAGTGATCCACCCAGTGCTGAGCTGCCCATGACAGTACTTTGAAAATTCTTAAGTCACCTCATTTGCAGAATATAGGACACTGATGGCCTGGAAGTTTCTGGACCTCATTCTGAGACCAGCAAAAAACAAGGGCAGAGAAGGAGCAGCTGACACACAGTAATAAGGGTTAACGGTTGATGCAAATAGGTCAAGGTCCTTCCAGGCTGCTTTTATCTACAACCAATTAACTCTATAATTTCACAAAGCCCCACTGCTTCCTGAGGTCATTGATCCCTGCATATCACCATTTCCAAGAATGAGGGTCTACCAAGGCCCTTTCCATAACCTGCAGTCAGTGACTCTCACAGAGCAGTCAATGTGAGCCAGCCAGGCTGCCTTTCAGTAGTACACTGGGCGCTCAGACTTGGGTTCCTGACAGAGGAAGAGTCCTCATTCTGGACAGCGTGCCTGACTGGACAATTTACACAGAACCAGCCTTCCTTCCCTGATGCACTGCTGCTCCATTTCCTGCTATCTTGGCCAAAAAGAATGACAGAAAATATACACTGTTTGAGAGTAACACAAATGAGACAGACTATAAACAAAAATCTTTTCCAACACAGGCTTCCTGCTGAAATATGCATTTCAACCAGAATGAAGTTTAACAACACTGAAACAGAATTTGCTCCTAGATGTCCAGTGCTGCTGCTGTTTCTTACTGAACTCAATACTCTTCCTGAGAGCTGTTCTTTGAAAATCAGTCCACAAGTATACTCCTGCACTTCCAGACTGTATATCACATGGAGAAAACCCCATACTCAAAGATGCACTGGGTAGGACAAAATGGAATAGAAAGAAAAGTTTAATGTTGTCAGAGGATAGAAATATAAATGAGACACTTGGATTCACTGTGCAGCCGTTCCCATATCTTATATCTTAATCTACTTATTTTCAGCAAAGAATAAAAAAATGCTAAAAAAGAAAATATCTAATAAATGAAGAAAATAGCATATACTTTAACAGTATTATCAAAAATGAATCAAGATGAAAGAAACGCAAACATTTCTACTGTCTCAGACAGACAACCGACCTCACTAGAAATGCAAAAAACCTGAATTCTGAAACACTGATCTCATTCTTCACCAGTTAGACCATAATGACTGATGAAAAGCTGCACCACCCTCAATCACTTCCTTATGATGAGGTAGCATCACTTAAGTATTTAACACAGCAAACTCTCTAAGCAAGAACTTCCTCACCTCAGTATAAAAGCCTCCCTCCTCCACCCAATAGTTTCACAAAAGCTAAGTTCTGCCATCAAGTCCTGTGACAGATCATCCTGATGATCAGCCTGTCTGCCTTGAGAAATGACGGGGTATCAGTAAAGGAAAAACCTCCAAACTATGTGCACACGAGATTCCTGTTTCCCATCACGCTGCAGTCTGTTACAGTACACAACTGCACATTTGGCCATTTTTTCTCCAAGAAATGAAGCCACCTCCCTACTAAAAGAAGCTGCAGTCCCTCTCTATTAAGCTGCGGAGTTTTCAGGATTTTAAAGTACAAAATAACCAGTGCTTCTCTAAAATCTGTTTCTTTTAACAGTGCACGTTGAGGAAATGGATTAGAGCGCCTGAGTTCAAAGCGGTTGTTTTAAATCCACAGAGGTACCTGTGATATGTCTCCACTAAACTGAGTTTTTATTTACTATGCTTTGTTTATCTATAATTGGTTCTGGATTGCAGAGCTACATGGCCACTCACTCAGGGCACTTGCAAAAATCAGGGCGCTATTCTTATTTCCAATAAAACCTCCCCTAACATTCTTCTTTTGGTTCACGACAGCATTCTTCAATGTTGTGAGACCACGAGATCTGTTCATGCACTAACGCAATTACAAGTAGAGATCTCAAGTAAAACGTTATAGTGATGATTTTTTTCATTGCTGACGATGAAACCCGGAGTTTTCACGAAGCTCCTGCTCTCTGCAGTTGTGGAGATACAGGTGTGTCTGGGAACGTCCTAAGTGGTATTTTAGGTTGGCTGGGTGTGGTGGCCCACGCCTGTAAACGCTGCACTTGGGAGGCTGAGGCCACAGGACTGCTGCGAGTCCAATGCAAGACTGGGATACAGTGAGACACTGCCTCAAAAAAAAAAAATCTGTATTACAGTATGTTGCGCACCCAGAACTGTCCTTGCTGAGCAAAGGGCAAACGTTAAAAACGATGATACAGCACCAAAACACATGAAGACCTGGCGTCTGGAGCTAAGCACTGAGGATCACCTTAGCTGTTTCTGACCACTTCCATCCAGAACGCAACCGATTCCATCCCATCTCCACCTCCCGTCCCACATCGTCACCATTGCATGGCTTGAGCGTCTCCCGGGATCCTTTGAATGCAGCTCGCACGCAGTAGAAATCACAGGAAAAAATGATCTAGTTAGCTGAGGGTATCTCTGAAACACAGCGTTCACTGCGACGCCATGACACAGGAAGTGCCCTCCTCCCTCGACTCATCTGATTTGGCTAGTTCAGTCAGCCCGCCTTCGCCGCTGATTGGCTCCTCCTCTTTGCCAACTGGGCTGAATGTGAAGAGAGAAGCAAATACCTAATAACAGAGGTGTACTCCACTGAGGGTTTGTAGCTCAGGAAATTCTGGACCAGTCGCTCTCCTTCGATGCAAATCTCATCTCGCCTGAGGAATGCTTGCATTTAAGGGCTTTGCTCATGGCTTTTCAGAGCTAAACTTGTTTTCTTAATCGATTCAGTAGACTCATACAGAAAATGTGTCGCAAATGTGCTCAGAATGCTCCATGAATGCCCTATGGAAGAATCAGTCTTCTGATGTCTGAAAACATCATGATGCCAGGCCAGACCACACCAGGATAAAATGGAATGGAGGAAGGCCCTGCTGTTAGGAATGAGGCAGTCAAATTCGTTGTTAAGACTTTCACACTGTCAATTTATTCATTTTTATCCATGCAGATGAGTATATGGCCTCTAAAAGGGAATACAATTATTGTGTAAATGACAAATTATTGTGTAATTGAATGAGAGAAATATTTTGCAAAAGAGTAAAGATGAAAGAAAAGCAAGCATTCCAATGGCTACCGTATCTTATTATTTAAAATAGCTGCCCATACCATCAGATATAATAAAATCAAACAACCAAACAGAGTAAAACTCAACTCAACAAAACAATGAAAATGATACAGGACTTCAAAACAAGATAATAGGAAATTAACAATGGCCACCACCTTCAGAAGGAGATCTCCCACAGACGCTACACTGCATATTGCCATCCTCTGAATAGATGATCAAGACCAATGATTTTAAACCTGCAAAGTCAGGGAAACACTACACACTACAAGCATTAAATTGTATTCCACCTCAACAGCCATCGTTGCAGCCTGTTTCTTCCAAATGAGTTGGTTGCTTACTGTGGGGTATGGGGAGTTGCTTTTCTTGTTTCCCAGTGCACACATCAGAATGGGCTGGCATCTGGCTGTATCCCCAGTAGCTCACGCATGGAGCTGATTTGCGCGGAGGGCTTGCTTCTTGGTAACTTCTCGTTCTCTTCCCCTGCAGTCTGTGAATGGTGCTGACTCATGGGAAACGGCTGGGTCTGGCCATTCCCGCAGCAGACCATGCATGGCGCTGATTCACAGGGCACACTGTTTATTTTATAATCTTACAATAAGCTTGTCCTTTTAAAAATTTTCTCATATTGTCACCACTATGAGTTATACTAGACAAAACTAATCTCTATTAGTTCATCAGAAAGAATGGTTTGTGCTTTCATTGTGTGATCTATTTTTCATGTCTATACCTTTACTCTGAGCAACTGCTTTGAAGATAAAAATATGCAATATATTAACCATTGTTAAATATCTATTATTTTGTTTTGAAATTCTGTATCATTTTTATTTCCTCTTCTTCTCCTTCTTCTTCCTTTCTCCTCCTCCTCTCTTCTTC
>PVJX010023439.1:0-29275 GCA_004027295.1 Dolichotis patagonum | reverse complement strand
ATAGATTCCATTAAACAAAATGAACAAGTAAATAGAATCTAAAACGTACAATAGATATCGTGAAGAAACTATTCAAAAGAAAAGACAAACTGTGATACAGCAAAGGGGAAATGAAGAAAAGGAAAAAGAATATATATATTGTCAGGGATTTTTAAGGGTAACAATTTAATACAAGACACATAATTTATAAAGTTATTTTTAATAATCATCCAAAAAGTCAAACACAAAATGTACAGGAAATCTTTCCATGCACTAAAGACCCCAAAGAATCCAGCTGAAGTCCCAGATTCCACAACAATGTCCTGCATGAGTCCCGCTGAAGACCTAAAACCCATAACAATGTCTCATGCAAGACTGTTTCACAGGAAAGCCCAAAGGTCAGCGGTGGGAGCTAGAAAGGCTGTGCCCATGGGATGGAGGATCTGTGCCAGTAGGCTAAGTGTTCTGCACTGCAACCAGAAAGTGACACTCAAAGTAAGTACCAGAGCTCCCCTGAAAAGTACCATAGTCATGCTTAGCAAAAAAGAGGGCCCAAGATCCTCCAAGGATGAGAACAGCCAAGTTCATATCAGGAAGCCAGGATGCCAAACTTCTCCAGGAGATTGAGCAGCACACATCTTCCCTTCTGGAGTCAGGAAGCGATGCTCAAAGGATAAGAGCTCCCCCAAAGTGAACCACAGCCATTCTTAGAGACAACAAGGTCCTGAGCCCCTCTGGTGATAACAGCCAAGTTCATATCAGGAAAGAAGCTCAACAAGCTCCTCCAGGAGAGCTAACAGTAACAGGAGAACCAACAACACCATGGAGAACCAACAACACTACCTCTTCCTCTCCGGTTTTCATTTTTATCTTGGCACCAGTCCTCAGGTGGGCCATCCACGCTCAGCACCATGCTGATTCAGTTCAGCTGGTGTTACAAGTTGACCAACAGTTATCAACCCACCACTATATATACAAGATAGTTAAGATAATTATACATCTAGCTTCTATTTGTTCCTTGAAAAGAATGTTTTGTGCTAATATTGTTTAGACAAGATACAATGCCTATATCCCATATTCTGAATAACTACTATGAAGACAACAATATGCAATGTATCAACTATTATAGCTGTCCTACCAACCTGTTTTGAAACTTTGTTTAGTTACTTATTGTTTTTCTCTTTAAAATAAAAAAAATTGACTTTATTAAATTAATGCTAGTTCTATATCCTTGATTTGTATGAGATACTATAAGTGAGATGTGTATATTAATCTTACAATATTAGTTCATGCTATTCAACATCATTAGTAAAAACTACTCTGAAGAAACCTAAGAAACCTAAGTCTCCACAGATTTTGGGAAAGAAAGAAAAGCCTCTTATAAATGAGCTATGCTGATCCATCTAGGGACTGGGTTACAGCAGGAGATCTGCCCAGGAAGGTACTTTACGTAGTTCGGTTGCTTCCCTTGCTGCATTTGTTGTTTGTAGTTTTTTATGTTCTTTATGTAACACAGAAGCAGTGACTTCAAATTTTATATCAATAAAAACAGCATTTTAAAATTAAATTACAAGAACAGTCTCATTCATTGGCAGAGAAAAGTAGTATTTACAATATATGACAATGTGGTCTATAAGGTAGGGCTAATTCACAAACACTTGTGAATCCTGCAGTAGACGACAGAAAAATATTTTCACTTTAGGAAGGAACTCTCTGTGTATGATACATGCCTAGGAAAAAAATAAATGAAGTTCATGTGTTAGCTGAATTTTCAAAAGCAAGGATTCCATATACAGACCTGTTTTGTCAGCTTTTCAGCAGGTGGTAAAAGCAACACAGAGCAACATTCAAGCATTCAGAAAGAAGATGGAAGAATAAGATCATAATTTTGAAGAGGCAGCTGTGATCAAGCAGCTGATGGTCAGCCTGCCTACAGTCTGCATAGGGACAGAACAATATGAACTAAGAAACAGGAAGCCAGCAGAAGAACAAAACAAGCAGGAACAGTGCAGGGCTTTATTTTTTGGGTTTTTTTATACACAGGGAAAATTTATATATTTGCCTTTAATTACAATAGAAGATACAAAACTATGACCAATTACTGAATGGTGGAACGTTGCAATGAGAAGTCAAATAAAATATGCAGCATCATATTAATAGAGGGATATTGGTCACTTCTCAATGTTATATATCTGTTACATTATAATTTCTGAAATCTTAATTTAATCTTAAATTTCTTGCCACTAAAAGAAAATAGGGTTAATATATTGTCTCAGATTAGTATGTTACACACTCATACCCACATTTGCTATGAACAAAGATATATTCAATAGTCCCCTGTTTAAATATAATGTGTTCTACAATACCACTTACCATCAACTGCATATTTTGAAGGTTAACTCTTAAGAAACAAAGATGACATTACATGGAATCATCCTGGACTGAGGTATAGACTGATTTTTTTTAAGTATGAACACCAGTGTATGTTTTAACTTTCATAATGATGAAAAAAACTAAAATATTTTCTACTGATTACTTCTCAATTGTAAAGCCAGGAAAGCTTCAAACATCAATCCAGTGTTTTTTGTGCTATCTAACTGGTTAACATGATACTTTGGAACATTTTTCCTCTGCTTATTTCTTCTCTCTTTTTAAATTCCCTAAATAGAGTTGTATGGTGTTACCATATATTTTGGTAGGCTGGTCAACCTAGGAAAACAAAATTAGGTAGTGTCAAGAGAGTTCTTAAGGCTAGCTGGAAAAAAAATTGTATTTTAGAGTCTCCATAATCATGGAGCAAAATGTTTATATAAATTACCTCTACTTTTTGTAGAGTAGAATATATTTATTGAGAGAAAGAAAGCTTCTGTCTGAGAGAGCGACAGAAGGGGTCCTGAGCGGGTTGCCCAATTACCTCTACTTTTACACAATGAGAAAACATTAACAGCTATATTTTTATAAACATTAGTCTTTTAAGAGGTTAAGTAACAGAGAAATAGGAGTTTTCCTTTTGACTGTTAGTTGAATATTCTACCCTACTTCATCAGAAAAAGTCTTAACTAAACAGTCCCTAATAGAAAGAGAAGAATTTTGGCATGATGGCCCTCTGATTTTTATATATGCTTATCGTGAAAATAAACACTTAAAATGCTTTAAAAATGTGAATTCATCTTTAATGATAGTACACAGACCTGACTAAAATGAGTCAGTATCTTGTCTTCATTTTTGTCCAAACCTTTACATTTCTACATCTCAGTTTTCCTTTCTAAAAATCATAATAGTAGTAGTATATGGCATTCCAGTCAAAGTTCCATTCAAAAAAATAATAAGTAGGGGATTGGCTTGATGAATACATAATTTGATTCCATATAAGCACTGTTAACAACATTATTTGCTGGCTTTAATAAACAAATAATAAATCCTTAACATTACAGAAAAAATTCTAAAATCTAGTACATATTTAGTTTTTAAAACTTCCAATTTAATTCCCAAGTCTCTTTGTATATTTAAAAAATTCACACAGCTGTTATATTTTAAATGATATTTAACCAGTGTTTTATAAATGATTCCTTTAAAATCTTAAAGGAATCACATAAGTTGAAAAATCTCACTTTCTTTTATACCATAGCACTCAGCAATGTATTTTGATATATACTAACACCTAACCAAAGAAATGAAAAAAATATCTCTGGTTTCAAATTGTCAATCATACCTACTACAAATCTCCAAGAGACAGCCTTCCAGTTTTCTAAATATCAGAAATAATCTTGGATCAAAGTGCTTCAAAATTTACAGATATGAAGTTCAGCTTGACGTTAAAACCCACTGTGAGGTGCAAAGACAGAATTTGCACATTAGTTGGAACATTCCAGGCTTAAGAAACTATGCCATGTTTATAAACTGATACACTTTGAATCAGCCATTACATTCCTGATAATAAAGTTAGCATGAAAGCATGAAGATTTCCTGCCAGTGTCACAACTGAAGGAAATTTTGCTTTCTTTTCTGTCAATTCTTTCTTAGAAGAATATTGTAATACCTCAGCCAAAGTATCATGGAGATAAAAGCTACTTTACTGGATCTTACCTATTTTGCATAATAAAATACTGAGGTCAAAGGCTTAGACTGAGACCAAGAATCCAAAATCTCACAGTTCGTAGAAAAGCTAGGATTTTGAAACCCAATTCATAAATGTCTCCTAATAATAATGTTAAATTTTTTTTTCCAGGAATCAGGTGCATGAGACTAATGAAACAGGCATACATGGAAACTCTTCTTTAACCAGGAGATCAGGAATGTGGTTACAGACAGCTGTTCAGATCTGGCTTCCTTTGTTGACTACTTGAAGCCATGGGTTCCCTGTCAAACTTTAAAGTCATATATTAACAAATCAGTGAGATTATGTAATTGGGTGCTAAGCCAACCTATTCAATATGGAACTTTTCTCCTATACTTCATCAATTTGTCAGGTTTACTAAAAATCAAATTATAAAGAATGAAAACCTGCTGGGGATTTAGCTTAGCAGCTCAAGTGCTTGTCTGGTAAGCACAAGGTTGTGAGTTTGATCCCCAGTACCAAAAAAAAAAAAAAAGGAATGAAAACCAATTAAATTGCTTAGTTGGCTGCCTTCTGGTGGCAATATGAAATAAAGTTTCTATTTTTTTCGCCTCTGAAGTGTTTGTAACCTAATTTCTATTTTGCATTTCTTAGTTTTGATTAACAAATCATAATTGTATACTGTTATGGATACAGTGTGATTTTTTTTTTTTTTGTACTAGGGATTGAACTTACAACCTCGCATTTACCAGGCAAGCACTTGAGCCATTGAGCTAAATCCCCAGCATAATGTGATGTTCTGAAATTTATGTGTGGGATAATTAAATCATGCTAATATGTCTATCACAAATAGGGAATTCTGTAATATTATTGGTGGGAAGGGACATTAGTGTGGCCACTATGGAAAATGCTGTAAAATTCCTCTAAACACTAAAAACTTGGCTACCATATGATTCGAGAGTCACATTTCTGAAAACATATCTAAAGGAAAGAAAATTAGAGTGATGATGGGATATCTACTCTCATATTCACTGCAGTATTATTCACAATAGCCAAGGTATGGAATTGAATCAACACTTGTGCCCAAAATGGACATTCATTCAAATGAGTGAAAAAAGAAATAGGTGGAATACAGACACATAGAATATTATTCTGCTTTTGAAAAAGAAGAAAAGTCTCTCATTTGCAATAATACAGATAAACCTTGAGGACATTATGTTAATTCACATTTTATTTCAAGCTCTGTATTAACTAAGATTAATGATCAACCATCTTATTGAAATCAATGCTTGAAGGAATATAAAACTATGTTTGCCTGTGTAACAGTGAAACAAGAGTATCAATTCTAAAGTTCTTTTTGTTGAATAGATACTAAAAGTAACTGTGTCCAACCTTCATATTTCTCTCCCAATATTGTTTTTGTTGTAAAATGCAATATTGCTGAACAATTATACTCCTTTCAAGTCAAGTTATTATTGCAGACAGTATAGTTTATCTCCCTAAATTAAAATTGGACTTTAAATAAAATGTACTATGTTCTAGGTCTGACTTAGCTATAATCTAAAGTAACACAACCTCTTTGACTGCAAATTTCTTATACACAAAACATACAAGGCTACTAAGCACAAGGACAAGCATATTATATGATTATAATACAATGATGATTATAGCTTTATTTACTTGACAATCATGATTTCAAAAAAAGCCTATCATGTCCTTGGTGCTGTCATAGTAATTTAATAAACGAGATTTTTTCAAGGGAAATTCTTCCTTGCTGTGGGGAGGGCAAATATCACATTTTTGAAATTAAATTGCTATCTATTTATTGTTTCTCTGGGTTTTGATCTTACAATCAAACAGCAAAAAGATCCTTGTCCATTAAGAAGTAACCACCTACAGTGCTTACTCCTATGGCCCTTATTAATGTATCACTACAGGGGATATATTAAGATCAGAATTATTTTGACATTTACAATAAGGCCTGTGCTTATAAACACAAGGCCACACCATATTAAAGCTTATTAGCATATTATAACTGATTAGATGCTCACAATGTGCAAAGGCAGTTGGTTTCTGCAACTCCCTTGGGGAACAAAATCTAAATGCAGTAAAAGCAATAATCTCAAATCACAGAAACACCATTGAAAGTGTGTCCTTGGGTTAATAGCACTAATTTACAAGGAAATTATGATAATAAAAAGAAAAATACTCAATTGAAATCATTTTTAGGCCATTCATCAGCACTAGAATACATTGTCAATTTATCTCATTAGTTCAACACAGTAATTTAAGACCCACTGACTGCTGTACTCACACAAAAGGAGTAAGGAGCCCCAGGACACTTGACAATACATGTGAATATGTATTTTTCCTCTGACTAGGAAAGTGCAAATAGTTTATTTATTCCTAAGTTAATAAAGATGTGTGTATGTATAGAGATAAATCAGGTTTTTATCCTAAGGATGATGAAAAACACATGTATACCAAAAATGTTTTAAAAGCAATAGAACCCTAAATTCAAGTGCTAAAAATTTTTTAACAAAGCTGTTATAATTTTATTCGTTAAGGATAAATATCCTCAAGTGAGATCTTAAAGGCAAGAATGTTCAAAGTAGCGGTTATACATTACTAGTTACTGGGTATGAAAAACTATTGTAAGCACAGTATGTTTAATCTCATTTAATTCTCACATTCTCATGGAGACAAAAAGGGAGATTATTATCCACGTTTCTCAAATTCAGAATCCAAGGCAAAAGAAACCAATGAATATACAACTTATGGATGATAAACTGATGTTCGAAAGCAAAGTTTCTGCCTGCAAGGCAAAGAATCCATTTGTACCCAGCACAGTAATCCTCCTATCAGCATTCTCTGCAACAGACTTCTAAGCAAATGAACTCACCGCTCTCTCCCAGAACCTAAATGGAAAGGCTTGATCCAAGGGGAGACAGCTTGTAGGAGTGCATGCAAGAAATCTCGTTCCTCTATGAAAGATGGCATCTTACCTTATTATGTTGCCAAACGAAGTATCACAGGCTGAATGGCTTCAATTTATTTCCTCACAGTACTGCAGGCTTACAGTCTAATTAGTTTCTCATGCTTCCATTCCTGGCCTATGAACATTCCAGTGGTGAATTTCCACAGATAGGAACGGGCCTCACATTATTGACATTCATAGATGTGAACAAATTGTGGAAGTCCTGTAGCACATCTTTCTGTCAGATATTGTCTCAGTTGTGCTGCTGTGTGCTCACTGTACAGTGCATTAATGTACAGCAGTACAGAGCTCAGTCAGAGCCTGGGATCTTCAGAAGCAAGAAGAAAAGCAGAAAGGTGATGTGATATAGAAAAGACTGCTGGGAAGCCTTAAGCAATAACCACAGAAACAATAGTGAAAATATAGTGCTGTCATACCACCATTCCAAGCTAATGGTAAAAGTAAAAATAGTTTATTTACAGTGTTTTTGTGTGTACATTTGAATTTTTTAATCTTTACATTGTATATTTCTGTCAAAGGTGTATAACACTTTGTCAGATCTGTAAACAAATCTCACTTACAAATGTTCTCCCAGAATGCAATTTGTTTTTTAAGATGAGAATTTATTGTACATGACACTCATCTCCTCAATATATAGTTTATCCTTTATATGTGTCTATGTCTTCATCTCTTTTTATAGAGATAAGTCACATTGGATTAAGATCTGACATAATGAATTAAACTGCATCTTTAAATACTTGCTATGATCGATACATTGTGTCAACTTGAGAAGTTTAGAAGTTTAATTAAGGAACTCAACAAGGACCCAAGGCCCTTATTTTGTAACCATCCTCATCCTGTGCAAAAGGAGGGCAAGATTTTGGAGTCCTATACCCACCTGAGGGAAGGGGTGGCCTGTATAGAATATAAGGGAGGAAAAGAGGCTTGCTATTCCCATTTTTGCTCTTGTTCCTTTTGCTGTCTTCTGCCACCATGAAGTGTTGCCTCTGTGCCATGCCACCCTGCCTTGGAGCCAGCCGATTATGCACTGAAACCTCCACAAACTGTGAGCTAAATAAACCTCACCTTCCTTAATTTTGGGTGTCAGGTATTTTGTCCCATTAATGAGGGACAAGCAACCAAGACAGAATTTGGTACCAGAGATATGGGTTGTTGCTATGACTATACCTGATCATGTAGTTAAAGAGCTTCTGGAAATGGCTTGTGGGAAGAGTTTAGAAAGGTTTCGCCTGAAAGAGCAGAGCTGCCAACACCTCACAGTGTTCTGTATGGGAGATTCTGGTCAGAGCTCAGAAGATCAAAAGGCTGGTAGAAATCTGCCAGTGAAGATCAGACTCAGAAGGTTTCTAATGGGAAGAAGGACTGCCTTGATTGTTGGATTCCAGACAATATGTGTTATGGCTTGGCAGAAAGTTTGTCTGCATTTTGTTCTTGTCCAGAAACTTTGTCTGAGACTGAGATAAAGGGTGACAGACTAATTAATCTGGTAGAAGAAATTTCAAAGAAGTAGAATGTTGAGGCTGTGGCATAGCTATTATTGGCCGCTTTTTGCCATATTTATGTTGAGAATCAAGAGCAAAGATCCCAAAAGGATGATTTAAAATGTTGTGTTTGTCCAGAAGGGAAGCTCCAATAAAGCTGTGTTCTGCAAAGATAAAGCAGAGGAGATCTTGATTACTGAGCAGGAGACTATAAAAGAAAATGACCTGATGGCATCACAAAAAGCAGCAAGTCTCAAACCTCTGCAGCCTCAAAACTGCAGAAGCAAAAGATTGTTTTAAGGCAAAAGCTACAGAGTACCATGTTCCAGAATGGCAGCAGCATAGGAAATTTGTTTCTCAGAATTAGATTTAGAGTGCCCAGTAAACCAGGTACTCAGTCTCTCCATAGTTGTAGAGAGAGGCAAGTCTGGCTACTGTTTTGACAGCAGACCTCAGCATCATCCATATGGTGCTGGTTTTAGGTGCATACCGAAGGCAAGAGTTCTAAGGCTTAAAAGGCTTCCACTCCAATTTCTGAAGGCCTGCAAGGCCCCTGAGAGGGCAGTGTATAAAACTGTGGGTGTGTAATGAAAGGTGCAGTAGATACCCCAGAAGTTTGGAAAAGCCAGAATCATAGATCATCCAAGAAAAGCAGCAAGGAGAGAACAAAGTGGTCCTAAGAGAGAAGCTATAAGAACTACGACCACCGGAAGTGTTGTAGGGGTGGAGTCACATGAGCCCTTTGGAGCTCACAATTTGCCACAGATTGCTTCAAACGCTGGGTGTAGAACTAGATGCTGGATTTAAGGTTTGCACTGCTGGATTGTGTACTTGCTTCGTTCCCAATCCTTTGTGTCCTCCTGTTTGTAACGTTTGAAAAGGAAATGTTTATCTTGAGCCATTTAATGTTGGAAGTGTTTAACATTCTTTTCATTTGTATAGAGGATTACAGCTACAAGTTTGCCTTACATCCGGGAAGAGACGTGGGGCTTGGACTTCTCAGTAATTTTGAACCTGCTAGGACTTCGGCAACTTTTAGAGATGGGCTAAATGCTTTTTACATAAAAGAATGTACATGGGGTCCAGGAGCAAAATATTATGATTCTAATGTCATATAATGCTGATGAAACTTAATGCTGGTTCTTAAGGATTGTTAAACCTGTTTTATAATGTTTCAAGTTGCGAAATGATAAGAATAAGCATGTCTCTGTATCTGGAAAATTATTTATAAAATGTGACCAGTTCCTAAATTGACAAGAGATAGACTGTTATGGTTGATACACAGTGTCAACTTGTGAAGTTTAGAAGTTTAACTAAGTGATTCAGCAGGGAGTCAGGATCCTTACTTTGTATAAACATCCTCATCCTGTGCAAGAGGAGGGCAAGATTTGTGAGTGCTGCAGCCAGCTGGGGCAGATGGCTGGTGTAGAATATAAGGAAGGAAAAGAGGCTTGCTCTTCCCCATTTTTTTCTTGTTCTTTTGCTGTCTTCTGCCACCTTGAACCATTGCCCCTGTGCCATGCCACTCTTGCCACTGTGCCATGCCCTGTGCCATGCCACTGCTTTGGTGCCAGTTGATTATGGACTGAAACTTCCACAAACAGTGAGCTAAATAAACTTTTGCTTCATTAATTTGGGGTGTCAGATATTTTGTCCCACCAATGAGAGAGAAGTAACCAAGACAATACCCTATCCTGAGATGATATGGGTTAAGACTTTATGAAGATAGGATTCAGACCATAATGGACTGCTTTTATTAATTTTCATAGGAATTTATGCAGAAAAGGTTATATTCTTTGAATGTGCTACAATAAGAATGTAAGTTAACTAGAGTAACTATGGTAATACTTATTAAACATTCACATATGCATAGTTCTATATTAAATACTCAGGAAATGACCATGAATATAACTTCATATTGATATGGTTGCTCTCTGAGACTGTCAGACTGCATAACACTCTGGTTGGTGCCAATGAGATATATAAAGAAACACAACAACCACAATTTCTAGGTTTTTGAAATCTTGGGGAAAAAAGAGGAAAATATATGTTTAAATCACAGAGCAATATTAAAGTCAATGTCAAAGAGTGTTCATAATTAAAAATGGGTGGGAAAGAGACAAAGCCTGAACTGAGAGAAAAGTGAAGGTTCTAAAGAAGACACCATGGACTGGAAAGGTTAGGGAGAGTACTAAGCTTGATTTAAGGCTCTAGTGATTGAAGGGTAAAAGAGAGTAACGAGGAGAAGTTTTCTAAAATCAAAGATTCCATAAGAATGTGATAAAAGCTGTTTAGGGAAGAAAATTAGGAAGATTATATACATTATCTACAGTCACAGAATAGTGGAAGGTGACTGTTACTATGATTATTAGACTAATAAGAAAAGTGGCATCACCATACATGGTGCTATATTCTTGTAATCCTAGCACTTGGGAGTTTGAAGCTGGGAGAGCACCGTGAGTTTGAACCACTTTGATGTACATAATGAATTCAATACCATCTTGAACTACATAATAAGCTTTAGTCTTAAAATGAATGGAATCAAAAGAGTCAGTGAATTTGCAACAGTTATAATACAGTAAATACATAATAAAAGGAAGAGCTGAGATTTGGGAGAGATGGGCCTTCTACCTCAACAAATTTAAAATAAAGTTCAGTTATTAGGATAAATATACCCTTGATGCATCTTCATGCTTGTTTCTTCCCTAACCAAAAACCAAACAGAATAATATGCACATATCGGTTTTTAGATGTTAGAATACAAAAGCTTCATGATAAAGTTCTCAACATCATAGCACAGTTCTTTGTGAGAGCAGGTACTACACACTGGTCCAGGCCCACACTTAACTGAGACAGAAACGTAGTAAGACTTTCTGGGTTTAAAAAAAAAAAGATTATTTGCTCCCTAGAAAGCATGTTTTGAATGTTTCTGAACAAGAAGCAATGGCTTCCATGACCACTGCTGCTTTTCAGGTATCCATCACTCTTATTCATATCTAATGGCAGTAAACATGCCTCCTGTCAAATTGGAACCTACTTATTTCTTCGGCACTTATGAAACTAACAAATGAAGAAGGCAATTGTGCTAATTGCTTTCTAAAACATTTGGAAATTAGTGACACTAAGCAAACCTAGGAAGTCATAGATACTAACAAGACTCAACAGAATACCACTGAAAAACTGTGGACTTTGAGATACATGGGTCTAGACTCAGTCTTCTGCGTGTGGATACGCAATTTTCCCACCACCACTTATTAAAGAGGCTATCCTTTCTCTGGTGTGCCTTTGCCTGCTTTGTCAAAGAACAAATAGGCTGTTTCTGCTTCTTCTATTCTGTTCTACTGATTCACCTACCAGTTATTAAGCTACTAAAATGTTGCTTTAAAGACTTAAGCATTAGTATAAATTCAAGTATAGCATTGTGATGCCACCTATTTGCTTTTGTTATCTAAGATTGCTTTTGCTACTATGGGTCTCATCTAATTCCATATGAATGTCAGGACTGCTTTCTCTAGCTCTGAGAGAAATGACAGTTTTTTTGATTGGGATTTCATTAAATATTCAGAAGCAGAGCATGTTGGTTCTGCCTATTCAGGAACAAGGGATATCTTTCCATCTTTTTGAAGCCTTCTCAATTTCCTTTTTCATAGTGGTGCAATTTTCATTGTAGAGGACTTTTTCTTCTTTAGTTAGGTAAATATCTATGCATTTAATTTTTTAATGCTATTGTAAATAGTATTATTTTCCTAATTACTCTTTCAGTGAGTACATTATTAGTATATAGGAATGCTATTGATTTTTGTATTTATTTCATATCCTGCTACGTAGCTAAATTTGAATATCAATTCTAGGAGTATTTCGGTGGAGTTTTTGTGGATCTTGTAGGTAAACTATTGTGTCACCTGTAAATAATAACATTCTTATTTCATCCTTTGCTATGTATATCCCTTTTAATTCTTTCTCTTGCCAGAGTGCTCTGGCTAATATTTCCAGGACTATGTTGAACAAGAGTGGTGGTAATGGACATCCTTGCATTGTTTCTCAAATTACAGAGAGGGCTTTCAGTTTTCCCCCATTTAATATGACATTGGAAATAGGTTGGTCATAAATAGCTTTTATAATATTGAGATAAAGACCTTTTGTCATGAGTGGATATTGAATTTTGTCAAAGTTTCTTTCTGCATCTCTTGAGATGATTATGAGATTTTTGTCTTTGCTTTTGTTTATGTGATGAATTAATTTTGTTGATTTGCATATGTTGAACCATCTTTGCATCCTGTGATGAGGCCTATTTGGCAATGGTGTTTAATCTTTGTATTGATTTGTTTGTTGCATTCTGCTTGCCAGGATCTTGTTAAGGGCTGGGCATAGTGTTGCACACCTGTAATATCAGCACTTGGGAGGCTGAGGCAGGAGGACTGTTGTATTTTGTTAAGGATTTTTGTATCTATATTCATTAGAGAAACTGGCCTATAGTTCTTTTTATTTGTTGTATTCTTGTCTTATTTGGGGATTGAAGTAATGTTAGATTCATAGAATGATTATGGAAATACTCCTTTTCTTTCAACTTCATTAAAATTTTGAGAAATATTGGTATTAGATCTTCCCTTGAAGTTCTTGTGGAATTCAGCTGTGCATTCATCAGGTTTTGGGCTTTTCTGAGTTGGCAGGATTTTTTTTTAATTACTGCTTCAGTTTTACTTACTGTTACTGGGATGTTCAAGATTTTTAATTTTTTCCAGTGCAATTTTAGCAATTCATTTGTATCTAGGAATCTCTCCATTATTGTTTGCCAAATGTTTGTGAAGTAGTTACTAATAATTTTCTGGATTTTGAGTATCTGTTATGAGTTAATCTTTTTCATTTCTAAGTGAATTAATTTTTATCATCACTCTATTGATAATATTGGTTAAGGTTTTGTCTATTGTATTTATTTTTTCAAAGAACCAGTCCTTTGATTTATTGACTTTAGATTTATATTTATTTTTAGTACTAATTTAATTTATTTCTGTGCTGACCTTCATACTTTCCTTCATCATACAAACTTTGCATTCGGATGCTTTTTATTTTTCTAAGACCTTACAATATATCATGTTATTTATTCAGGCCATTTTGGTTTTTTGATCTGGGTATTCATTGCCATAAACTTCCCTCATGGGACTGCTTCCATGGTGGCTCATATGTTCTGATATATTATATTGGCATTATCATTTAATGCTAGGAATGTCTTATTTCTTCCTTAGTTACCTCTGTGACCCATTCAAGGATGTATTGTTCAATTTCCATACCTTTGCATTGTTTCCATGGCTATAGATTTCTAGTTTCATTGCACTGTCATCTGAAAATATGCATGATAACAATTTGACCCTCAAACATCTACTTGAGCATACTTTATTTTGTAGTATTGTTCTATTTTCAAAAAAGTTCCATATGCACCTGAAATGTTTATATTCTGCTGTATTTCAGTGTAACACTCTATACATATCTATTAAGTCATTTGTTCAAAGGTTTACTTTAAGTCTGACTTTTTTGTTGACTTCTTTGATTAGCTGATATATCTATTTGTGATAGTGGGGTATTGAGATCCCTCATTATAATTGTATTGATGTTCATCTGATCTTTCTTGCCCTAGAGTTTATTTTATGAGGCTGAGTGTACCAGTGTTTAATTCTTATGGGACTGGTGGTCCCATAAGAATTAAGTTGACTGGTGGTCAACTTAAACACCAGTTGAACTGAATCAGAATCGTGCTGAGTATAGATGATTTACCTGAGAATCAATGCCAGAATAAAAAGGAGACCTGGAGAGGAAAAATAGTGTCATTGTTGTTTGGTGCTGTTGGTTCTCCAGGAAGACTTTGTTGAGCTTCTTTCCTGATATGAGCTTGGCTGTTCTATCATCAGAGGAGCTTGGGACCTTGTCATTGAGAATGGCTGAGGTTCACTTCAGGGGAGCACTGTTCCTTACATTTAGCATCACTTCCTGGCTCCAGAAGGGAAGATGTATGCTGTTCAGTTCCCTGGAGAAGCTTGGCATGCCTGCTTCCTGATATGAACTTGGCCCTTCTCATCCTTGGAGGAGCTCAGGACTTCATTGTCACTAAGGATAGCTTAGTAACTTTTTGGTACTTGTTAGGGGAGCTCTGCTCTTTATTTTGAGCATCATTTCTTGGCTCCAGTGCAGAACCTTCAGCCTACTGCCACAGAACTTTCATCCCACAGGCACAGATTTTCTAGCTTTCACTGGTTGAACTTGGTGCTTTTCCAGCACAGATCCATGAAACAGACTGGCATGAGTCCTTCTCATGGGCTCTAGGCCTCCAGCTGGACTCATGGGAGGTATTATCGTGGGCTCTAGGTCTTCAGCTGAACTCATGCAGGACATTGCTGTGGGATCCAGGCCTTTGGCTAGGTTCTCTAGGTCTTTAATGTGTGGACAGATTTCCTTCACTTTCTTTGTATTTGACTCCCTGGGTGACCATTATAAATAATACTATAAACTGTGTGCCCTGTATACAATTGTCTCCCTTGCAATCCCTTGACTACAGCATATATATTTATAATTGTTATCTCTTCTCATAGAATAGTTATGTTAACCAACATACAGCGTCCTTCTTTGACTCCTTTGATCAGCTTGTACTTGAAATTCACTTTGGCTTGAAATAGCCAAAGAATAGCCAAATAGCTATTCCTTCTTATTTTCATGCTCTTATTACATGGAATATTGTTTTCCATCATTTGATTTTATTCTATGAACTTCTTTTTGTGTATTGGATTTTGTTTCCTGATCCACTCTGCTTTGTCTATTGATTAATGAGTTGAATCCATATATGTTGTAGTCATAATTGATAGATATTGAGTCATTTCTGTCATTGTATTCATTTTCTACTGTCATTTCACTTTCTTTCTCTTCTACTTAATTACCTGCCCTACCTGATTCAGTCATTTTATTGGATATTTCGGCATTGCCAGCTTCCTTGTCTCCATCCGGGATATCCTTGAGAATTTTTTGGAGTGTTGGTTTGCTGGTCATGAACTTCTTTGTATATTCTTTGTCATAGAATTATCTTATTTCTCCATCAGTTTGGAAAGATAATTTTGCAGGGATTGACAATCTGGCTTGGAGTTTATTTCCTTTTATACTTTGAGACATTTCATTTCATGCTCTTTGCCTTTAACTTTTTATTGAAAAAATCAGTTTTAATTTGGATGGGTTTCTCGTTGTCGGTGAAGTGTTGCTTTTCATAGCAACTTTCAAGATTCTGTTCTTGTGTTGGGTTTCTGCATTTTAATTATTATATGATGTAAAGTAGTTATTTTTTGTTTAAGGCTACTTGATATTCTATTTGCCTAACCTATATTTACAGTAAATTCTTTTTCCATGTCAGAAATTTTTTTGCATATGTAAACACGTTTTTTTAAACTTATGTAAACATTTTTTGCTTATGTAAACAGGGTTTTTTTACTTATGTAAACAGGTTTTTTTTATGTCCTTTGTTCTGTCTTCTGATTTTTCACTAATTCCAATTACTCTTCTGTTCATCCTCTTCGAATCATCTAGGAGCTATTGTGTCTACTTTTCACATTCTCTTGTTGTTCGTAAGGTATTTCTCATTAATTATCATTGACCACAGCCCTGTCCTCTAGATCTAGTGCTCTGTCTTCACATCTGTCACTTACTCTACCTTCACCCTACCTTTCAATTGTGTTTTTAATCACCTGGATTCCTATTTCCAGAACTTCTTATGGTTTCCCATTCCTTTTCTATGCTGGGCATTCATGTTTTCGGTATCTTTCTTTAGCTCTACTTGCTGTTTATTGGTCTTTTCTCCAGACTTGCTAATCATTTCTTTCATTAAGATTGTTATTTGATTCACTGGAGGAAGGATAGCATCTTTAATAAATGGTGTTGGAAAAATTGGCTCTCCAAATGCAGAAGACTGAAACTAGATCCATGTCTATCACCATGCACAAAACTAAAATCTAAGTGGATCAAAGATCTAAACATTAAAACAGAAACACTAAATCTACTGGAAGATAAGGTAGGTAGAAGTCTTGGAGACACAGGGGTAGGCAGAGAATTCATGAACAAATTGCAAACTGTACAGGAAATGCTTCAGAGAATCAACAACTGGGATCTCATTATTGAAAAGTGTCTGTACTTCAAAAGAAATTACCAGCAGAGTGAAAAGAAAACCCAGAGATTGGGAAAGAATTTTAGCCAGCAATCCCTCAGACAAAGGATTTATATCAAGAACATATAAAGAATTCAAAAACATCAAGCCGCCTAAATTCAAAGACCCTCTCCAGAAAAGGACATCTGAGATGAACACACAGTTCTCAGATGAAGATATACAAATGGCAAATAAATACATGAAGAAATGTTCACCATCACTGGTCATTCAAGAAATGCAAATTCAAACAACAGTGAGATTTCATCTCCCTCCAGAAAGAATAACTGCCATCAAGAAATCAACTGATAACAAATGTTGGCGAGGCTGCAGGGACAAAGGAACACTGCTACACTGTTGGTGGGAGTGTAGAGTGGTACAACCACTATGCGACTCAGTATGGAGAATTCTCAGAAGGCTAGAATTGGAAGCTCCATTCAACCCAGCTATTCCCCTCCTGGGTATTTTCCCAGAAAAACTGAAAAGTTCATATCACAGTGATATATGTGTACCGATGTTCATAGCAGAACAATTTGTAATAACTAAATCTTGGAAACAACCAAGATGCCCATCAACCACAGGGTGGATAAAAAAGATGTGGTATTTTTATACAATGGAATATTAATCAGCTATGAAGAAGGATGATCTTGAGGCCTTCATAGGGAAATGGAGATAACTTGAGATTATCCTCATTAGTGAAATAAATAAGAATCATATTCATAAATATCACATTGTGTCTCTAGTGTAAAAAGTAATAAGAAATGTAGGAGTAATAAAACCCAAAATGTATAATTGCTACTGCAAAAGAGAAGAAAAGAAAGTGCTCTAAAGGATATAACATCATGTATGTTTAAGTGTGTAAGATGGATGACCATATTACTCTTTTTGTTAGATCATGGAGAAGAACTATTAACAGTCTCACTGTTTGAATGTCTACTTTGTACGTTTTAATTTTGTAACTTGAACAACTATTTCCAAGATGACAGTATGTAATTTATCAAGTAGTGATTTCTTAGTGTTTTTTTATTCTTTTCATTTTTTCCTTGGAATTCTGTATTGTTGCTACCATTTTTTCTGTTTAATTTTGTTTTTTTTCTCTTTAAATAAAATGAAAAATAAAAATAAAAGATTGTTATTTGACTAGCTTATATCTTCTTTCAATTCTCAAAGCCTCTTATTAAACTGTTTACTTCTATTTATTCTCTTTCAGACACAACTGCCGTGTGATTTTTGATTCTCTACTCCTCAATGGCTTCTGAACCTCTTTTGGGGGAGTTAGGATGTTGGGGAGTTATTTTGTTGTCTTGTATTTACACATTTCTTTTTTACCAGCTCATTTTTTATGCTGTGGCTTAAAAATTCTGTGACCTAGTGCCCCACTCGTTGGAAATGAGTCACAGTATTTTTACAATCCTCAGGCAATCCAGATATTGGCATAGAAAGACAACTACTTGTCAGTCTGTAAAATGTTATGACTATAGTAATAAATTCAGTAGCAATAATAGCATCAAATGTCAACTGGATATTGACACACCCCAAGAACTACTCATGAATACCTCTTTACAGAACAAAGAAGACTACAATTTTTTGTGAACGCAATTAGACCACCCTTATGTTGACCAATAGTGATTCAGAACACTAATTTCTGATAGATGTAGGCACCAGTGCTGGAGCTCAAACATACCACCAGACTAAATGCCTTTTTCTTCAGGATCGTCTCCTTTGATGATTACACTCTCCAAACTTGGGTTCCCACAATAAAATGCAAGCTCTGTGATCTTCCTGGTCCACATCCAGGCCTCACAAATGTTCTCAAGAGATTCCAGTTTCTCTCTTATACTTTCTAGGGAAGGATAACACTTCAGTCCTGCAGCAAAAATCTCTTCCTAGGTGTTTGTCTCTGCTTTAATCTGGTCAGTCTGTTGCTCATTACTTCTGTTTTCCTGTGTTGTGGAGAACTCAGAAGCAGGAGTGGCATCAGCTAGAGTTGGGGAATGTGGTTCACAGGTCCACCTGGCTGCTTACCAGGCCCAAATGTTCATTCCTATACCTCTCTGGACTCCTATAGGAAACATAATTCTGTTCTAATATCATTCAATTATATATACTCTTGTACTTTTCTTTCTGTTTCAGATAGGGAGTTATGTTGCATATTCATCCTCTACTGCTATAATTATGCATCAATTGATTTATTTAGCTTTAATATTTTATTTGAATTATACTATCAATAAAGGCTTTACCAAAAGAATTTTTATCTGAAAGTGATAATATTTACATTAAAATGCCAATTATGTAAAGAAAGGATAGTTAAGTTGTTTAACTGAATATAATGTTTAAATAATTCACTGTAATAGTATTTTATTTCAATGCTAGATATTCCTATGGTTTTAATTTATGATATCAAGCTGATTATATGATGACACAAAAGTTTTAGTAGTAGTGTAAATCTTACCTATGTAAAATGCCATAAAAATATGTCACATTGGCTCTGATTTAAATTGCAACACAAAGTGAAACAAAGAAATACCCTTAACTCAATGTAATGTGTAGATTTCTTTTTACTCTGATGATGATGAATGGAGTATAGCTGCCCAGACCTCTAACGTCATCAGAATATCACAGGGGATACCCAGAGATAGCAGGAAATACAGTTAAGAGCAAGTAATGTGCCCCCAAAGAAACCAGTCCCGCTCTTTAAAGTAAGCTAGTGCTGATGCTAGGGAATGTAAGGAAATCTACTATTGCACTGTGGGCACATATGCAATTGCTATGTGAGAAATGTAGCAATGTTTGTCAGTTTATTTTCTCACCAAAAGTTATTTGTGAATTTTTTAAAACTCTGCTTGATCCCATGAGACTAATCTTCTATCTGTATTTGCCAAAGAAATTTTATGAGACCACACTTAAGGCTACTTAGACCTAAAAATGCCACATATAAGGTAAAAAAATGTTAACCATTTTAACACTTAACAATTTAAACTGAGATCTGTCAGTTCCCTTAATTATTGCTTTCTTAAAATAATTAATTGCTACACAGGCTTTTGTTTTTTTCTTTTAATTTCTCTCTGGAATGTAGCATACATCTTACCATGTAAACATCACCCTAAAAGAGCACTGACATGAGATAGGCATTTGAGAAATGTTTCCCTATAGCTTGACCTCTAAAATATAGAACAACAGAGGCTGAACGAGAACAACCACAAACCCTAAACCAGATACAATAGTATGCTTTAGCAAAGCTACCATCAATCCCAAGCTATCTGCATTTAGGCAATAAATACTGAAACGCATATAGAATTTTAGATTAAGTTTAATTTTAGACGCTTGTAAAGTTCAGTAAGTAATACTAACTAGTACTATTATACGGTCCTGAGAGGAACACATCAAGAAACATGATTTCAGTATCTTCCGCAAACGTCACTGTAGCCAAAAGAGATCTGGCCCAGGGCAAGCCTCTGAAATACAGGGCTTGTGTGCTCCATTTCTCTCACACCCTCAGAGCCAGGCAGAATATCTAGCCCTCAATAAATGTTTCTTACAGGAATTCAAGTAAAAAAAGAAGAAAAGAAAAGAAAGATTTCTTAGAGAGAGAGGGCAAAGTTTTCTACTAAGGGCAGGACAACAAGCTTCAAACTACAAGTGTCAAGAAAGGAGGATCAAGGCAAGTTTAGGGTAGGGTAGGAATGGGGCATGTGGGGAAAGGAAACTGCTTTAACACTTTGTTTCTCTTTTAACTATATATCATTTCATTTCTCATTTCTTCCCTCAGGTCTTGTTCTTCACTATTTTTTATTTTTTTCAATGCCCTTTGTTTGCTATTTCTATTATATTTCATTGCTTCTCTTTATTGACCTCTTCCAGCACTATTCACCAGTACTTACTGACTGCATTATCTTTAACTCACTATTAATTATACTTGGGTCCAATGTCTTGAAGCAAACTAACAATAAAATGTTTTTAATGGGCTCACTCTGCCACTTTCAGCAGATTTCAAGAAGGATATATGAGAGCACCCTGCAAGGCTGAAAGTCAATAGAATAAAGAAATATAACAGTCTTTAGTCAGTTATGTAAAGAAATATTATTCTTCCTGGCATGAAGAAATAGTGGAAAGAAATTGAGAAGATCTCACTAACCAGCAATAATCACCTTCTAATAACAATTGGGATTCACTTCATACTTAGTACCATCAGGCTTGAAAAACTCTGCCTGTGAGACATTTGTGATAGGTTCAAAACTTCAGCAATGATAAAATTACTATATGTCACAATGATTTTTTAAAAAGGTAACCTAAATAAGGACAGTGTTGCAGATGAAAGCCAGGAAATAGATTTTACCTTTTAAATATTCTACTGAATGGATTCAATGGTCTACAAAAATATGATTAGAATTCTCAGTAAGAAAATATTCAAGATGTTAATATCTTTTGGTTGAAGTAAAAGATACATACAAAAACATATCCCTTGTAAGTAAATAGATGAATGACTTTTTCAAAAATTGTGAATATAATTCCTGTATCAAGAAACAAAGCCTTATCAATTTCCTGGAAATATTTTCCCTCCATTCTTCTGGTTATAACTCAATGAAATCCAAGAGTAACCAATAACCTGTCTTCAAACATCACAATGTACATCTGCTAGTTTAGTACTTCATAGAATATTTAATATAATTTGTCATTTACTTACTCATTATACTGTTGATGATGTTTAATATTTTAAAATAATTTTCATTTAAACATATTTTCTTGGAAGTAACATGAATAGAAATCACTGTTGATGGATATTTCACAAAAAATATATAGTTTTTAATTTTGACATATTTGAGTATGTCAGAGATCATATTATACAGTTGAAAATTATACTAAAAAGATCTAATAAAGTAAATGAAAATATATATTCATTCATGACTTAATTTGTAAACATACACACTAATGTTTAATTGAATACATAAGTCTATGGAATTAAATTTGAGTAGTATTTATCTTAAAATAATAATTATTACAAATAAACATAAACTTTTATATTGTTCTCCAAAACCTATTACATAAAAAAGATAGAGGACTCCTTATATTGATAATATATTAGAGGTAAAAGTTTCAGGGGTTTTAAATGGTTGCATTGGCTACTTCAATTTCTAAAAATGCTGATATAATAACAATCTATAAACTGGAAACGTAATACCAAAGAAAAGTAATTATTATATACTCAGGAAGTATCCTACTCTATCTGACCCCAAGTCAGATGTTCATTTTATACTTTAAAGGAGCTATCTATAAATTAGTGTATCTGGAAAGGAACAAGCAATTTCTTCAGATGATCTGAACCTGTAATCAATGGTTGAAAAAATGGAGTATTTAAAGCTAATAGAATATAGGAACACATGACTAACTTCAAATATTTTAAGCATTCTCATGTGAACTATGGCATAGACTTAATCTAAACTTTTATTGAGGGTAGAACTTGCCAAAAAAAAACTAATAGGGAAAAGATTTTGCTAAATATATTTTTAAAAAGAACTCTACCTAATAATTACAATAGCCCAGGAATAGGATTGGCTGACTCAGAGGGGAATTTCCTAGTAGAACAGACCCTAAACCTCAAAAAAAATATTTTTCTTCAAATTTAAGAAAGTACAACTTAACAATTACAATTTCCAACAATAGAATTTGACTCAAAATTTTGACTCTGACTCAAAAAGTTTCACCTAATGAGTCACCACATATCAACTGAGGAGAAAGATAATTCTTAAAGATGTCTCTTGACTATGTAAGACCATAAAGTAGACTACAGAATTCTAAGATTTCCTTAAATTAAAATTTTTAAATAAATGTTATCTTCATGTAGTAAATCATAATTGTATACATTCATGGGTCCTTACACTTTAACCTTTACTGATATTATATTTTGTAGTTAAGAAGTAAAATTTTATATTATTTACATTTCTTTAAAAGGGCTGATGTCATGAGGTCAAATTTTGTAACAAGTTTTAATCCACAGGCAAAATGTATATTTTTAAAATATAGAACATATGGAAACCTTAGGAACTATCTGTTAATGAATCGCCAAACTATTTTATATGCCAATAAGCTATATATCAAGGATATATTTTGTGCACATTGCATATCAGTCACAAAGACCTTAGTAATAAGTCAGGAAAAGGTAGCCCCCACATCTTAGTAACTTTAAATAATAATTTAATACTGTACCATTCCACATAATCAATGAAAGGTGGCTGGACAAAGTTTCTATCTTAATCACTTTCTTGTTTCTGGTTCAAGATATCTACTACCCACAATTTAAAGGATCACAGTTTCAGTTTATAATCAACTGGCTGCAATGCAGAAATGAGATGGTAGAGGGAAATGATAGAGGACAAGGTGCTCAACCCATGGCAGCCACAAAGCAGAGAGAAAAGAAAGGAACCTGGGACAAAAATATACATCTCCAGACCACCCTCCCAAGGACTCACCTTCAACCAGGCCACATGACCAACAGAACATTTAGTGTATTTAGCTATGGATGCATCAATGGATGAATCTATTAATGACTGTAGTGCCCTTGTGATCTAATTGCTTGCCACAAATGTGAGAATTTTGAGAGATATTTTGGATCTCAATTGTAACAATTTCACATTTTCCTCATTCCTAATCTCAGTTTGACAAAATATCTGGTCTTTGCAACATTAATGATCACTGCAGCAGATGGAGAACATATAATGGATCACACACTCTGTAGCTCTCACCTGGTGGGCGTACACAGTGCATCAGCACACTAAGTCACTGGCTAAAGCAAGTGTAATAATAAGGAAGTTTAACAATGGGTAAGAAAACCTCTTTCTCTCACATCTGTTATTCTGTCATTTTCCTTCGTGTTAGGTCTGCTCCTGGACATGATAATTACCATCCACAGGTATGGCTAGGAATAAGCCCTCTTGCATAAATTTCTCTATAACCTTAAGCAAACTATTGCAGCACACCTACGGCACAAGGATACTAGCTGAGGCTGGAATGAAAGAAATGAAATCATTTTCTATCAGTGCAGGTTTTTTATTGACTTGTTGTTATTCAATAATTAGAAATTAACTTTTTTCTGAGAAATCTTACGATCTGTGTACTAATTGCATGCTAGTATTCACAAATCTTGAAAAGATTACACTTGATCTTCCTCATAAATAAATGAAGTTTAAGAACCAATTACACACACACACACACACACACACACACACCTCATTTATTGTGACATAAGCTGGAAAATTGAGTCAGTGTTCATGTACCATAATGTATAATTTTTACAGTTTGAGCCCAGGCTGAGCAACTTAACAACTTAGAGAGACTCTGTCTCAAAATTTAAAAAAACAAAAGTAAAATTGTCTGTGAACATAACTCAGTGTGAAAGCCCTAGATTCAATCCCTAGCACCACCAAAAATAAAGTAGTCATCAGAAGTACTGTCCTGCCTGAACAATGAAATATTCAAGAAATTGACATTTTTTAAAGTTACCTTAAAACAAAGTTAGCTATTATATGTGAACTATTTTTTTCTTTCCTTCTCTCCTCTCTCTTACTCTCTCCCTCACTCTCTCTTCCTCCTTCCCTCCCTTTCTTTCTTATTTTGCTCTGTAATTTTTTTCTTTCAGCTTGGTTTTATGAAACTGCTGGGGTTTGAACCCAGGGCCTCATGCAGGGTAGGCAAGTGTTATATTGACTGTTAATCTTTCGAAACCATTTTTCCACATGCCTCAAACATTTGCCTACTTCTTCACCCATTTTTACTTGCATGTTTTCTATTTATCCTTGCTTGTGTAGAGAGCTATTTCTGAATTACTTTTTTAAAATCTGCCTTCAAACTTGTCCTGACAGATTCTCTTGAAGCCATGCCTATTGATAAGAAAAAGTTCACACAGGTTCTGTACTTAACAAATATGAATGGCTTGTTCCTCTGTGTCAAGAAGGAGACCAGATAAAATGAATTTGTTGTGAACAAGCTGTAGTTCTTGCTCTCAGTGAACAAACAACCCTATAGGCAGGGCTGGAAAATAAGTAGGTGAGTACGATAAGAATCTTCATTGATATAAGTAACTTTTCCGTCTTCATTTCCTTTTAATATTTAAACACAATTATTTTCTTTTTTTTGAAATTATTTCTTTTACTATTTTTTATTTTAAAGAGAATAAAACAAAAGAGAACAGAACAGAGCAAATCAGAAAAGAACAATGCAAGCAACACAGTACTTCACAACACGACAACCAGACATCAACAGTAGCTACCATAATATCTTTTTTCTTTGACATAGTTGAGCATATCTTCACACACATTAATATCAAACATAACAATATAGTATAAAACCATTCTAGAGAATGAAAGCATTACAGGACTTCAAAACCAAATAACAGGAAATGAACAATGGTTGCTATAATATCTCATTTTCCTGAAAAAAGTTGTACCATCACACATAATAAAATCAAACAAAACACAACAGGATAGAACCAATCAAAACAGAAGAACAAAAGCATGGTAGGACTTCAACATAAGATGATAGTAAATCAGCAATGGCTATCATAGTGTTTTGTTTTTTTCAAAATAGCTGTTCATACCATCACACATAATAAAATCAAACAAAACAGAATAAAACCAATTAAACAAATGAATGAAAGCACTATAAGACTTCAAAACAAGATAACAAGAAAAGCATTGGTTGCCAAATGCCTGACTAACTTTGAATGACACATCTAAAATTCTTAGTGGACATTATGCAAATAAAGTCTCTTATAATCTTTAGCAGGAAATATAGGATCTATAAGTTTGGAATGATACCAGATAATCTGTATTTTTCAAAACTCATGATGAGATTCTGATACACAGTCAAGGTTTGCAATGCCTGCAGTAGAACAGAGTGAAGCAGCCTTTTTTCAAATATAAACAAACATATACACAAAAAAGAAATAGGCAATGAAAAATATTTAATGAAGTGAGTAAGAATACATTGGTATATTTGTTGAAACCAAAGGATCACACTTAACAAATATCTAATTGTGAAAATAAAAATTTTTCAGCAACTTAAAGGCATAGGGAAAATTGTTTCTCAACATGAAATGATAAATATGGAAGAGCATATGACTTAATTTGTATAATAAGAATGAGGGACTGGTAATAAAGAGAATAGCTAACTACAGAATATAATCACTACCAAAGTAAAATTAAATGAATGAACAGTTTACATAAACAAAGTAAATATATAATCAATAATTTCTATAAAACCATAGGAGATGAGAATTATTAAAGGATAATTAACATTGCCCAAAAGTCAGTAAACTCATCCATTAAAAATACATTTTGAATAAAATGGACCAAAATAGATAAATAAGAAGAAAAAAGAGCAATTGTGTTTGAGAAAGAGGCATTTGTGAGACTTAAAAAGTTTATAAAGTGAAGTTAAGGGAGGAAATGATAAATCAATATACATCAATTCAAGCAAGGAAAGGGAGATTATGCAAGAGTATAAAGTACATGCTAAGGTATTTTTTTAAAGTAGCACAGGAACTGATATGAAAATTTATTGAGCAAAAAGACAGAATGTATATCTTATATATAACCACACAGCTAAGTGCCCTGGTTTACTCCCAGAGCTGAATATAGGAATCAGCTAGGAAAGTGGGCTTTGGGAGAGGATCATTGAAATTCTACTGTAGGTCCAGATCCCAAACCCTGGGAGTAGAGCATCTATCTAAAAAGAAAGGAACAGAAACCAGCTGATGGTGCAGAAATACAGGTGTCAGGCAAAGAGAGACAGACACTAAAATCCAGCAACACACAAATAAACTAGTAAGATAGAGGGATCTGCACAGTTCCAATAAATAGTAAAGCCATACGCTTAAAGTTTTGGTTGCAATCAGCAGAACTATTTGATGTGTCATAGTGCTATTATATGTGTGATAATGAAAAACTGTGAAATCAGAATCACATCAGAAATCAGAAATGCATTAGAATAAAAAAGAAAAGGTATGTTGCACAGTTTATCCCATTCAAGCAGCCAAGTAATTTAGGGTTAAATGAGAAACACAGTTGTAATATTTTGGAATAGTTCTCAAAGTAGAACATAATATTCCAGAACATATCAAATGCTCTGAAAGCATGAGAACACAGATTAACACTGCGAGCAAGTGTGAGAATTACGTCTATCTTTGGAAAATTATGGACAGTTTGGGTCATCTCATTCGGGGATTGGTCACATTCCATTGTGTGACATCTGACACTAACTGTTTTTAAGCACATGCCTGCTTCTTCTATTATTAATTTCTACCTAAGGGCAAATGCCAAGAGAACTTACTTTAGTTTCTACCTCCTGCTGCCATTTCAACTGTCAGGAACAGCAGGAGTCAAAAATGAAAGGCACCATCTTAAAGAAAAGCTGTGCCATAGTGTCATTTTAAAAACTGACAGCTTTGTGCAGTCTCAAATCTTAAGGAAAAGTGATTGTCACTTGTGCCTCCCGTTGCCATTTTGACAAAGGAAGACATTCTCTCACCTCCAAAGGCAACAGTAATTTTAAAATGGCAAGCACAATTCTTTACTCCAATAACAGTAAAATACTGTGAGATTGTCAATTTCTGCCCATCCAAAAACAAAATGTGACCCTTAACAAAATAGTGTCTAATTTACAGTGGAAGAGTGCACAGTGAACCAAGATGATTAAGCAATGTTAGGAATATGAATATATATATATATGCTTTGTATTTTGTAGACATGTTAATTAAGAAAAGATAGATCTGAAGGGTTTAAGATGCTGAAATGAATAGAATGGACAGTTGCTTCAAGGTTAATTGTACAAATCCAGGATAAAAAGAAAATAAAAATGTATTTTCAGACATCAAGATTTCAATATTAACACAGGGCCAAAGGATCTAAAAACCTTTCTTTCTTCAGTGTTCAGTTGCTGTTGAAAAGGTAGAGAAAAAAGTGGTTGTGATAATGAAGCAAGTTTTTGATGGTACTAATGCTGCACTTAGTTCGAACTGAAAGGAAAACTAGATTAGATATTCATTCTTTCTTCTCTCCAAATAACTGTAGTACAAAATGCAAGAATTATAAAGAAATGTGAACTACCAAAATTGTCCACCTTCTTTTATAGTAAAAGATATGTTGATTTCAGTTTTGTTTGCTTTGAATGAGAATGGACAGCATTTTTATACACAAAGAAAATGTCAATAGCAGTTTTGGATACTATGTATGGCTGCATTGCTTTATAACTTGACTGTAAGTGAGGTTGGAGCAAGTAAAAGAGATATAATTTATGCAAGCACTTGTCTCTTCTTTGTTCAATTTCCTCAGAAATTATAGGTCAAACCCATTTCAGAAATGCCAAACAAGAGTGCAGACACAAGCCAAAAAGATAATATTCTCTAATAAAATTTAAGGTAAGTCCAGTTTAGCTGGACCAAAGAAATCTCATCACCCCTCTCAGATGTAATCTGGATAGAGATTATCAGAGAAAAATCACGATCAGTGACTGTTTATCTCAGGAAATACATTTTAATCAGATTCTGAGCTATAAATGTAACTACATCACAGAGGACTCTGTGGCAATTTGTCTAGGTCATCATATAGATGAAAAGTTTCCTTTTGCTGAGTCAGGGTTATGGTCTGCTTTGAAAGGATGAGTTGGACACTAGGTTAGCAACTGTGATGATCAGAGTGGTAGATGATTTTACTGGAATCAGTCCTTGTGTTCTTCCACCACCTTCTTCCCCAACCCAAGGAACCTCTAAGTACCTCTTCAGGGAAGGCAAATAATCCTCCAGGCTTACTTTACAGTCACTAAAAAATATAGGACATCTCTTCCTTTAGTGTTCCATGGCGGGTAGCCTAATTTCTGGCTATTTAATTCTTTTTAAAAATTGACATTCTTCTAATAGTGGATACCTTAAAAGTGTTGATTATATTTCAGTGAGTTGTTAATTAACCCTCCTTTGCCAAGATACTTTGAAGCAGGCTATTGAATTTGCAATGTAAAATTGTACATTTATATAAGCACATATTTCATATGCATTCCCCTTTGGAAGAAGAAAGCTAAAAACAAATCTTCCAAAAATCTATCATTGACTAATGATAGATTGGAAAGTAAGTTCATATCTCTTATTCTAATATGAGAATAATAAGTCAAACTTCCAAGAATAGGAAACATGAGCTATATAAAGCATGTGTTATGTAAGCACAAAATAGATGATTATTTTGATATAATTTCACTTAAAATAGTGGTAGTAATAAAAATAAATTCAACATAGGAGAGAGGATCTTTTCACATGAGGTATTACTTCAAAACTTTGGTACAAGTAGGGATTCTTTGATCTTTCTTCTTTAATTCATTTTACATCCAATGCCTGTTCCTCTGACATTGAAGCAAATGAGACTGAAGATGATCTGACAACCTCATGTCTTCTCTGACGACCCAACATTCAGGCTGTACTCAAGCCAGACACCAATTTTAGCTTCAGAAAACCTAAAGAATGAAGAAGCAATACTCCCTGTACCATGTTTGCCTCCATTTCAATTTGCTCTCTTCCCTTATGACTTCCTTGCTTTGTGGACAAACCCTTC
>PVJX010023438.1:0-29263 GCA_004027295.1 Dolichotis patagonum | reverse complement strand
TCTTCTGCATATGGACAGCCAATTTTTCCAGCACCATTTGTTAAAGAGACTGTCATTCTTCCAGCGAGCATGTTTGGCCCCTTTATCAAAGATAAGGTGGTTGAGTGAGTTTGCAGTTGTGGTTGTATCTTCCAATCTATTCCACTGATCCTCGGGTCTGTTTCTATTCCAGTACCATACTGACTTTATCACTGTAGCTATCTTCACTTAGAGCATTCACCATGCCTGCTGCAGGATGCTATATTCCTACAGCTTCAGGATTTTAAGTCTCACAGTTCAGAAAAGGCATGGAACAAGATCTTTCTTCATGCCTTAGACTTGGTGAGGTGATATGTCCATGGCATTTCCAAGAAGTTCCGTCATACTTTATGCACACCCTGCTATAGTGTATTGAAGTTGTTTTTATTCCATTTCTCTCATATTATACTGACCTATTCAAGGATAGCAAATATATCTAATCCATTGTGGAAATTTCTAGATATAGGCTCATAGATACCCCTTAAAATGGTTAAAAGAAGGGAATGAGTGGATATTCCTATATTGTGGATATGATGTATTAGCACATTAAATAAATATTTATTTGATTAAGTATAAAATTATATTAGTGAACTCTGTAACCATCAGGCTGTATAGGAAAGAAAGCTGTGTACACAGTTGTCAAACATCAAATTGAAGAGATGAGTACTTTTCTTCTTCTGAAATTTTGTTTTAAGGTAAGAACATTTTCCCTTTACACTACTTATTTTGGAAGTAATTTAATATATGGGTGATACAGACATAGCTACACAGTATAAAATCATTTATATAGAATTGTTTATACATCGAATGTCTTCCCCATTATTTGAAGAGATCAATGATATTAATTTTATATTTCTGAGGTAAAATATTATTGGTTTGCAATGAGCAAATAATAAACATTGACTGACTGAATGAGTGGACTAATGAATAAATGGAAAAGTGAAGAAACTCAGTTAAGACTTCTCATTTTTAAAATCTGAGTGTGGGTAAAACCAGTAATCAGGACAAATAATAATGCTATATAATAAAAATTTATTGCATTTTAAAAGAAGTTCAGAGGTTTCAACTATTTGTACAACAGTTTCAACTATTTGTACAAAAGTCAGCTATACAAGCAAGGAAATATATATGGTGTTACTAATTTACATAAGTATTTATTTATGTAAATTAAGTGTTACTAATTTACATAAGTATGATTGAAGAACATGGTCAAAGTTTAGTTAAAAACAATTTATTGTGTTAAAACACTTTGCTATTAATCTTCTTAAAAATCATCTGCCTTTTTTCAAACACACTTATTTCATCACGCTTGCCACTCTCTGGATGTCCTCTTTTGTGGCTTTTGCTGTGCTATCATGGCTGCTGCAATGTTCTGAACTGACTTGAAATATTTATATTTCATAGTCATTTGCCTTTGAGGAAGTGTCAGAGGTCATCTGGTCTCAGAGCTAGTGGATAACGTGGATGAGGACAACTCATCATCTTTTTCTGAGCTTGACTTCCCATTGGCTGACACTTGACTTCCCATTGGCTGGCACTTGACTTCCCATTGGCTGGTATTTTTGATCCCACTTCATAAGGTCACTCACGAAAGAGGACTTCCAGAACTGCTTCAGAAAGTGGCAAGAGCAATAGGCGGTATTTTTTCTCTAAATAAAAAACCACATTAATCCCCTTCAAATGGGGATTAATGTATTTTTTTTTATTTAGAGAAAAAAAGCAAAACAGATAAAAGGATAGGAATAGTACAGAATTTCAAAAAAACTAAGAAATCACTAGTTGATAAAATTACGTATTCTTACCTTAGAAGCAGTTGCTCAAGTCACAAAATCAAAGCATGAAAAGTGTATTAATGTGTTTTTACATCAATTTAAAAAATTAATACATTAACTATATATTTTGATGCCCCTGTGTGTATACACATACATCTATAAATATTTCCTTTTGTAAATAACCTGATGACACTGAGCAAAGTATGAGCAGATATTGATATCTCAGCTCTGGCCAGGTACCCCATGATCATTCTAGCCTCCTGTACTTGTTTATATGTAAGCTCCCATCACCCCTTTGATTTACTTACATCCTTTTTGGTTTCTGTTCATTTACATATAATGGTCTCAGCATTGTTACCATTTATGTATGCTATCCGTGAGAACAAACTGTGTCAACTAGACTACAGTTATTACATACAATTTCTTTAGCCTTTAGTCTGAGACATTATTCATTTCCAGAGTTATTTAGGTTAATAATTTATAACTATTTCACTGAATGAAATTGTTTCATACCTTGGTAATGTAGCTAGATTCTTTTGTCACATTCAGTATTCCATCCTAGGTTCCTGACTGCTTGACTAATTCTCTAAACTTGAATAAATGAAGGTGGTTTGTGTTATGGAGTTCTGAGGGTTTTGACAAATAAGTGTAAAGCATTCAATGTGATGATATCAAATAGAAAAGTTTCTGTACTCTAAATTAATCTTCTGTGGTTCACTTAAGTTTTCCTCGAGCCCTGACAGCTACTGTTCCATTTACTGTCATATTTGTTAACACTATGTTTCTCCTTTTAAGTAGATGCTAGTCTTCCAAATTCAAATAAATATTGCCCCTCCCATAGCAATTAATGAGAATTATGTTGTTCCACATCCTCACTAGCAATTAGTATTACCATTACTTTAAAAAATTAACCCTTCTAATACATATATAATGTTTTTTTTTATTTGGTTTCATCCGTGATATGCAATACTGAATGTTTGTGTACTATCATACTTACATATTTTGTTGAGATATCTATCAAAATCTTTCATCCATTTTTAAATGAAATGCCTTGTTCTTTATTATTTAATTCTGAGTTTGTTTTGTATATTCTAGAAATGAAGCCATCATAAGTATGAATGTGGCAATTTCTTTCCAGTCTTTGGCTTGGTTTTTCATTCTCTTAGCAATGTTGCATTTGATTTCTATGTCAGGTTAAACAAATTATCGCCTATGTCTTATGTAATAGGCATATATTCTGTTAAATTTCTGAAGACCAGAACACAGATAAGTTTAATTATGATGAAGTCAAGGTAAACACACACTATGTCCTCCAGGAAGAACCTGTTCCTGGCCTTTTTCAGCTTCTAGTGGTGCTTAGAATTCCATGAAATGTGGTCACATCATTCCAGTACTACATCTGTGGACTACTCTGTCTTCTCCTTCTATGTCTCTGTAAACAGAATAGTCAACATATCTTTTATAGAGAGGTTTGAACTTGAATTTAGAACTTCCTAAAATAATCAAGATCATTAATTTACTCATATTTGTAAATATTCCTTTTCAGTATAAGGATTTTATTCATTTATTTTGCAGTGTACAAATCTTTAGTGTTTATTTCTGTGCATTTTGATGAACTTACAGACCTTCATCACAACCCATGTAATCAGAATAAAGAACATATATATCACCTTAAAATGTGCAATACTTCTATAAAGCCTTTTTCTACATACGGGCTTAAGAAATTAGGACTCTATATATTGATAAAGAGGTCCATTTATTTCTGATAATTGGGTTATTTTATCTCTGATCACTTTCTTTGTTCTGAAATAGTCTTTGTGAAATTAAAATATTACTTTTCTTTCTTTTGAATAGGGATTACAATGAAATATATTTCTTTCCATTTACTTTTAACCTGCTAGAGTAGTATTTAATGCAGATTGTTTTTACTCATTTACAAAATCTCTGCCTATATCTAGTACATTTAGGCTACTTAAATTTTGAATAATTACTGATTAAATTTGATAAATTTCTACCATGATTTTGTTTTTCTTTGACTCTTTTGCTTCACCAAATACATTGCTACTTTGCATAATTAAGAAGTTACATGTTGATCCTTTTGGATAAAAATAGAACTTTGCTGCTATCTTTATGAATTTCTTCACTGGTGATCTTTGCTTCTTTAAAGGGATTCAAGTGTTTAACCTGTGTATGGTGGCATGTGCTTGTAATTCCAGCACTTGGGAGGCTGAGGCAGTAAGATCTTTATGGGTTTGAAGTCAGCCTGGGTTACATAGTGAGTCCAAAGCCAACCTGAACTGCATAGCAAGACCCTGTCTCAGAAAAGGAAAAAAAAATGGAATCAAGTTTCTGAACTATATCATTTTTATTTTGCCTGGAAAGCTGCTTGTAATAATCCTTGCAGAACAAGTCTGCTACTGATAAATTTCCTCTGATTGTGTAGGGAAGTATTTCTCTTTCACTTTGAAGGCTAATTTTTCTTGGCATAAGATTCTGTGTTGGTGAGTTTTATTTTTTCATTACTTAAATATTTCACTTCACTTTCTTCTTCCTTCTATGGTTTCTGTCCAGAAATCCACTGTGACTTACCTTTATTCAACCACAAGGAAGACGTTTTTCTTACATAGTTTCACTGAAGAGTTTTAGTGTTCAATATTCTGCAGTTTGAAGTTATACACAAAGATAGGATATTGTTACCCTTCATGATTCATTTTTAATCCTGCTTATCACTCTTTAAACTTCCTGGATTTTTAAAAGTGCTTGGCCTTCAGTAAATCTAACATTTCCTTTAATTCGTGATTTCTTTTTTCTCCATCTTATAGTCCAATACTATATATAGTCATGATTTTTGAAAATTTCTCTCATTTCTTGAATGTTTTGTTCTATATTTTCATTTTTTTCTCTTTACATATCACTTTGATAAGTTTCTACAGATTTATTTTAGTCTCTCTGATTTTTTCCCTTTGCCCTTGTCTATCTTACTAATGTAATCATCAGGTTTCTTCATTTCTGTTACTGTGTTTTTTATTTCTCACATCTTTTTTATTTCTTCTTAGAGTTCATATCTCTTTTTTATATTACTCATCCATTCTTGCATATTGACTACTGATTCAACTACAATGTTCAGTATTTTAATTAAAACCATTTTACATTTTAGTATCTCTGTCATATGCATAGTTTAGATGACTGCTTTATTTTTCATAACATGAGATATTTTTCTTGGTTTTTGATGTAACTTAGATACACACAATCTCTAGTATTATATAGAAAAAAATAAATAAGAAAGTTGGATATGCTACATTAGGTACATAGGCAAATTTATTTGTAAAATGATGATCTTTAGTAAACCAGCTAGCAATTAGACTAAATGTAATGTTTATTTCAGCATAAATACTAGGAGCTAAAAATTTCTCTATAATTCTTTTTTAATTTCCTTTTCTTGACTTTCTATAACTTAAATTTTCACTTATGATTCACTACTAATATATTGGAATCCTGATAGTATGGTGGTAAATTTTGCCAAAGAAGGAAAATTTTAATATCTCATGCTTATATGTAGGCCTTTAGTGGACCCTTTACAAGAGTTTTCTTTTCTTTCTTTTCTTTTATTTCAGAGCTGTGGTTTCCAAGTCCCATCTACTACTGATCCATTCTCAAGTCATTTCTTTCAAGTCCTGATCTTGTCATTTTTGCCCATGTTGTTAATGGAAGACAGAAAAGATACAAGGGTAGAGTGAGGGAAATGACATTTTCCAGTTGAGCTAAGGCTCACAAACCATGGTTTCCTGGAGAACAGCTCTTCAGTATGGAGATGGCACAGTACATTTCACAATTGTTATTCTTGTCTTCTCTCTGCCAGAGCTGTGGGGGCCTTTCTTAGCTCTCCAACATGAGCACCAGTGGATTCCTTAGGCCAGCGTGTAGGAGAGGATCTCCAAGGTTCCAGTCTCCTGATTTTTTCATTTTCAGACTACTAAACACTCAGCCTCTAGCAATTCATCAAATATGATATTCAGGTGTTTCTACCTGTTTCTGTTACAGCTTTTTATTCCAAATAACCATGACACAGATGTGACTCTAGACGTGCTCTGCCTTTTCAGATTTCCAGGTGTGCTTATTTTCTTTCTTTTTTTGTTTTACCTGTAACTCCATTTTCTGATGAGTCCTAGAAAAGTCACTGTTTTCTATGTATGTGTTTTCTATGTGCTCAGCTTTGTATTATTTTCCTTGTTGTAACACCTGAGTGATAATTTGAGACTCTATATGCTAGAACTAAAAGTAAAACAAACCCCTCAACACCACTATATTCTCATTTTTATTGATATTTTCTAGACTTCTAAACAAGGACTAAAATCTCCTGATTTATATCTGTGTCACTAAAATGTTCCTCAATATTAAAAAATATTTCTGGGGCTTATTATAACTTTAGAAATTATTTTCTATGAAAAATTAAAAGTTGTCTATGATGAAGTAAAAGCAAAGATTATACTCAAGTAAGTGATTTATGAATGTGGATCTGTCCCATGAGTTGGTTCATAGAAACACTGTGTTCTAATCCAGTGCTTTTCAAAATGTGGTCTTACTATCACCTATGACAAAATAGCTTAGAGGTTTATTCAGAGTGTGGATTCCTATGCACATATGTTACCCACTAAAAGAGAATTCTTGTGAGGTTTGAAAGTGATTCATATACATATGAAATTTTTAGAACTACCGCTTAAACCTTTATTATTAACTTTTGCTGCAACCTACAGTAAAATGTCAAAAAATGTGTCAGCCTGCTTTACCCAAGAAGCATTGTTCACTCAAGTATCATTATACATAGCTCAATAATAAATGTAACCCAAATTATTATGTGATGCATGAATCACAAACATAACACTTATTTTTTAAAATTCTTTAATGTTTAAAGATTCATTCCATAGAACTGTTTATTTCTTCAACCAGCGTAGAAGTGTGAAAGCTTTTTTCACAGTTCTTCTAATTATACAATCACACTATCAACCATGTAGAATGAATCAATATGGCAGCACTGTTTCAGTACACTGCTTTGGAAGAAATACTTTGTGAGGTTAGGACATAATGTCAATCTTAAAACAAAACTGAATGTAGACTGCAGTGAAGCAGAGCATCTCAAAATCAAGTATAGAAGATATATTACTTTTGTCCCTCTATCATCCTAAGACGAATATTAAACAGCTTGTGAGGAATTGTCCAGTGTTGCCAATATTGAAATGCACTTTCTTTACATCTCAGTGAAAAGTGACCACACGATCATCTCTTTATTTCATTAAAAATATATTTTTAAAAGTGAACACTTGGAATTTTTTATTCCATTTTTGGGACTTGAATAATAAGTAAAAATTGGGTCAAAATGTCCTGCTAGTCCTACTTGGTCTTTTATTTTTCTATCCCAACCTACTTTTTCCTGTGATGAATCAAGGACTGTGACGGGAATAGAGTAAGAGTCAGTCTAGGTCAGTATGGAAGTTCTTCAAAGGATGTAATATAGATAGAACTTTGTTGAGAAATAGAATTTATGAATTGATATAATTCACTTACTTTTTGGAAGGTCATAGAACATGGATTATGTGAACAGAATTCTGCTTAAAACGGAAAAGTTATATCAAATTATAATGTCTTCTTTTTAATTTATCCCTAGCAGATGTTTGAAGAACAAGAAAGTTTTCACTTTTGTTAGCTGGAATTTCAAGAATAGGAAGAAATTTCTGCAAGAAAGTCTGTCACTAAAAATTTAAATATGATATCAAATATGTTTTTATGATAATAAATGTGATTGTTTTCAATATACTAGATTGAAATTTTGCCTATATGTAAAATTATCTTTGTGCAATGATAAAAAATACTCTCTGAGCATGGGAAAAATCTATTTTGTAAAATGTATAGAGCTATTCAGCAAGCATTTATGCATCCATGCTAAAATGCATACTTAAGAAGTGCATACTGCACATCAATGCTAAATGCTGGTGCTTTATATTTTAATATGTTAAACAGTTACATTATTCTAGTGAAGTACAATATTATCATCATGACAATTTACACATGCAAAAACTGTGATCTTTTACAAAAGGGAAGGGGTCTGAAAGGTGACAGGAGAAGAGGGGAGAGACATAAAAAATGACTATGTTTTACAAACATGTAGCAACTTCCCAAAATGAATGTGATCATTATGTACTACATAACTGTACTAAAATAGCAAAAAAAAGTGAGTATTTGAAAGAGAAAAATATTGGAATCTAGATCACTCAGATTCTGATGCAAAGAACACCCTCAAGGCTATCTCTCAATGAAAGTGGATTCTGTCCTCTGTCTGACCGATACAGTCTCCAGATCTTTGTGTCACTGTGGATTAATCACAGTACTTTCAGAATAATCCCATCAACTAACTTTGCTTTTTACTCTCTTTTATCTTCCTGTTCAGTGTTTAGCTTTATATGACAGAAAGCTCTTTTGATTCTAAAATAATATTCAATACATGATAATATCCACTGATTTGAAAGTCACTTTAGTTAGAATAACATAAAGTTGGTAATTAATAGAGTAGAGAGTCCTGAAATATTTTTGCCTCTGGGATAATGTTAAAACATTCTTTACCCTCTCCAACATACCTTATTAAATGCGAGGCGCACTCTTGTGAGACCAAACTGACACAATTTGCATTATACATGGTTCAGAAGCAAGAGAATCTCATTAAATATGTTCTTACATTATTATGAATCTTATCAATGTAATCAGATAATTTGATATCAATGTCATAATCCAATATTTATGATTTGATAGAAAATCATGCCATTGTTCTTTTCCTTCCCTCCCTTCTTTTCTTTCCTTCCTTCCTTTCTTCCTTCCTTCCTTCCTTCCTTCCTTCCTTCCTTCCTTTCCTTCCTTTATTCCTTTTATCCCTTCCTCTTTTTTAAAGACTTATTGAATCTTTAATATGTGTCACATCCAGTTAAGGCAAGGGTGTACAATAATGAGTGAAGTCTCAGACTTCACTAAACTTTCATTCTAGTTAGATTTTGTAGTCCAGATACTATTTTTTAAATAGAATAATTTTTTTTAATTTATAGAGGATAAAACAAAATATAACAAAACAGAATAGAACAAAGCATATCAGAAGAAAACAATATAAGTGATACAGGATTTTAAAGCAAGACAACAGGAGATCAACAGTGGCTACCATAATGTCTCTTGTTTTCTTTGAAATAGTTGTCTATATCTTCACACATAATGAATTCTTACAAAACAAAATAGTATAAAACTGATCAAAACAGGATAATGAAAGCATTACAGGCCTTCAAAACCAGACAATAGGAAAATCAACGATGGCTACCATAATGTCTCTAGCTCTCTTCAAAATAGCTGTTCATACCATTATATATGTTGAAATTAAACACTACAAAGCAGACTAAAACCACTCTAAACAAAGAATACAATCATTACTGAATTTCACAGCATGAAAATAGGAAATCAACAATGGCTACCATAATGTTTCTTTTTCTTCACAGTAGCAGTTCATATCATCATACATAATACAATCAATTCTCGTAAACTTTTAGGCGGAGTTCCATGCATATATAAGCCTCTACATGTACATCTATCCATTCTACATTAGAGGGAAAAGCAAAAAAAATCCAACACAATTTCACTATACTGTCTCAATTGGCTTTATTCCATCCTGTTTTTTTGTAACTGTTTGCAGCCTCACTGTGTGTTCATTTTGTATGCCTTAATTTTCTAACAGGAACAGCTATTTCTGGGAGGACAGTATGTGGTTTGTCAACTAGTGATTTATGGTTTTTTTTTGAGGTTTTGTATTGTTTCTACCCTTTTTTCTGTATTGCTTTTTTTTCTCTTTAAATACAATTTAAAAATAATCCAAAACAAATTGCTAGAAACACAAGAAACAAAAAAGACAAATAAATAACAATAGCAAAGAGCCCAAAACAATGACAATATAGGCCTTCAAAACAAGGTGTTAAAACATAACTAAGCTTGTTATTTTACATAATAATCTTCAAAAGAGTTCCTCAGATTATCCAACAAACATGTAAAATTGATCCAGTCCTATGAATGTTAACTTTTTTGTTCCAAGAACTAATGGAATTTGTAGCATAATCATCTTAGCTATTTTAAGTATATTTACAAAAATTTATATATTTTTAGAATCAAATTTTTATTTAGGCTACTGCTATACAATTTTTTGCATGTTTAAAATAAAATGTATAAGAACTCTAAGGGGCCTAACAGGACTATGCTCAGTGAGCTCTGGACAGCGAGCCAGGGCCTGGAATCCACTCCTGGGCCCTGACGATGCATGCCTCTGCAGAATCCCAGCGCACAGGGCAGACTTTGAACTCTGCTCCAAGAGGAACCTCAGACTACAGCAGATTATCTATGCTAGCTTAAAGGGAGATTAAATGACTGCCTCACCTAAACAGAAGATCTCAGCTGGCTCCAGTCAGTGTGGCCCCCTAAAATAGAGGTGTACAGTGGGTAAATAGGGACAGTAGTAAAGCTCCCTCCAACTAACTGTAAAACTGTTTGCAGCCTCACTGTGTGTTCATTTTGTATGCCTTAATTTTGTAACAGGAACAGCTATTTCTGGGAGGACAGTATGTGGTTTGTCAACACAAGAGTGAGTCTGACAAGAGTGAGGGTGACAAGAGTGAGGTGAGTCTGACAAGAGTGAGGGTGACCCCTTCCTACATACAGAAAACATCAGGCAGAATGAGGAGTATGCCGAGAAGGACTCTCCCAAGTTGAAGAAAATCAAAAGGGTTTATGAGACACACAAGCACACAAGAGTGATACAGTAGGGCCTCAGCTGACACAAACACTATAGAGAGGAAGATTTGATGGCCTGGAATAAACTGAAGATAAAGTACTAGCAGGAACTAAAAGTTGACCTATATCAATACTACTAGGCTTGTCAGCCCAGGAAGAATATAGGACTCACCCAACAGGCCCTAGAGCAGGAAGTCAGGTGACTGGACCATCTATTTATTGTGGGACCCAGCAATTGGACAAAGATCAGCCTTACAGTAGGACACCAAGATACACACTACCAACAGTTGACACTAGCAGGTCTGAAGGACCAAACACTAACTTGAAAGGGGAAAATGACAAAACAAAAAAGCAAAATGCAATCTCAAACATCTAGTCCACCAGGAACAAGTACAGGAGACATTGAAATAGAGGACTCCAAAAGTAACACACCAGAAATCTCTGAAAAGACAGTGAATGAAATAAAAAAAAAAAAAAACTCCATGAGGCCATAGAGGAAATCAAATTAGAAGTACTCTCCCATGTAAAGATAGAAGTAATAACCTTAGTAAAGGAGTTGCTGAGCACAGCTAAAGAAGAAATAGAGAAAAAATTACAGGAGCACGGGAAAGCAATTGAAACCTTGAATGAACATTACAGAAAACAACACAATTCATGAATCAAACTGAAAGAGACATCCAAGAAACAAAAAATTGAGTTCAAAGCTTGCAAAACTGTTTAAATGAAGCTGAGGATAGGTTTTTGGACCTTGGGGACAGGATTGCAATTAGTGATTATGAAAGGATAGAATTTTTAAAAATAACAAAGCAGTACAAAGTGACAATCCAGAAGCTTGAAGATGATGCCAAGAGCAAAAATATAAGATTAATAGGTATTAGTGAAGATGTTGCAGTCAATACAAATGACATAACTAAAATATTCACAGAAATAATAGGAGAAAATTTCCCAAAAATGGGGAAAAAAATCTTATATGAAGATGTGAGGCATATAGAACACCAGTCACAACCAACATAAATCTACACCCAGACACATAATAATTAAGATCTCAGACATACAACTAAAAGCTGTTAGAGAAAAGACACAAGTCATCTATTGAGGAAAAACCCATTAGAATCACAGCAGACTTTTCAGCACAAACCCTCAAGTCAAGATGTGCTTGGAGTGAGATATTCCAAGTCCTGAAAGAAAACAACTTTCAACACAGACTGATGTACCCACCAAAACTTTCATTCAAATTTAATGGAGAAACAAGATACTTCCACAACAAAGAACAACTGAAGAAACTCACGTCCACCAAACCAACCCTAGAAAGAGTATTGAAAGACATACAAGACAGAGATAAAAATGACCACAATCCCCAGAACAACAGAAAGAAACTACCAGATAGGACAAGCAATTAAATAAGGGGGAAAGGCAGAAAGCAAACAGTTGGAACATAACATGGCAAAGTCAAACCAGTACATGTCAGTGATATCCATAAATGAAATGGCCTCAATTCAACTATCAAAAGAAATAGATTGACAGAATGGATCAAGAAACATGATCCTACAATATGCTGTATACAAGAAACACATCTGACCCAAAATGAAACCCATAGATTAAAAGTCAAAGGATGGAAAACAGTATTCCATGCAACAGGAACCCAGAAAATAGCAGGGGTAACTATTCTGTTTGCAGACAATGTGAACTTCATACCTAAAATGATTAAAAGAGACAAAGAAGGTCACTTCATACTCATAAGTGGAAAAATCCAAGAGGAAGAACTAATAATTATAAATATATATGTACCAAACATGGGAGCACCCAACTATATAAGACAGATACTAATGGACATGAAAAACCAAAAACACAAGAACACAATTATTACAGGGGACCTTAACAGCCCATTGTCACAAAGACATGGATCAACTAGACAAAAAGTCAGCAAAGAAATAATAGAACTGAATCAAATCTGTGAGCAATTGGACTTAGTAGATGTTTATAGAATGTTGCACCCAACTACATAAGCATACACATTCTCCTCAGCTGTGCATGAGACACTCTCCAAAATAGACCATATATTATCCCATAAAACATTCTTAAGTAAATGCAAAGGTACTGAAATTATCCCATGCATAATATCTGACCAAAGGGCACTGAAATTGGAAGTTAATGGCAAAAGAAATTGCAAAACTTGCATGAATAATGGAAATTAAATAACAACCTTTTGAACAACCAGTGGGCTACAGATGAAATTAAAGAAAAAATAAAGCAATACCTACAATTCAGTGAAAATGCAGACACAAGATACTGTAATCTGTGGGATGCAATGAAAGCAGTCTTAAGAGGGAAATAAATAGCAATGAATTATCATATCATGAAAACAGAATGAGCACAAATAAAAAACATAATGCTTCATCCCAAGCTTCTAGAAAAACAAGAGCAAGTTAAACCCAAAGCTCATAGAAGAGAGGAAATTGTAAAGATTAGAGCAGAAATCAATGCAATTGAAACTAAAAATCCATACAAAGAATTAATGAATCAAAAACATGGTTTTTTGAGAGAATAAACAAAATTGACAAACCTCTAGTTACCCTTATAAAGAAAAAGAAAGAAAAAACCAAATTCATGCAATAAGGACCAAAAAGGGGAAAATTACTACAGATCCCATGGAAATTCAAAAGATCATGAATACCTACTTTGAAAATCTCTACTGACATAGAATGGAAAAGACAGAGGAAATGGACAGATTTCTAGAAACATATGAACTACCAAAGCTCAACCAAGAAGATATAGCAATTTTGAATAACCCAATATCAGCTGTAGAAATTGAAAATGTAATAAAAAACTTACCAACAAAGAAACGCCCAGGTCCTTATGGATTCACAGCTGAATTCTACAAGAAATTTAGAGAAGATCTGATGTAATACTCCTTAAACTCTTCAATGAAATAAAAAAGAAAGCAATCCTCCCTAATTCATTCTTGGAGGCAAGTATTACTCTGATACCAAAACCAGGGAATGACCCATCCAAAAAGGAGAACTATAGGCCAATTTCACTAATGAACATTGATGCAAAGAAAATAAAATAAAATACTGGCAAATAGAATGCAGCAAATCATCAAGATTACACATCATGACCAAGTGGGGCTCATTCCAGGAATGGTTTAACATATGCAAATCAATAAATGTGATACACCACATCAACAGCACCAAAAACAAAAACCACATGGTCATCTCAATAGATGCAGAAAAAGCTTGCGATAAAGTTCAACACATGTTCATGATAAAAACCCTTCAGACACTCGGAATACACAGTATCTACCTCAACTTTATATAGGCCATCTATGACAAACCAACAGCCAATATTATACTAAATGGACAAAAACTGAAAGCTTTCACTTTAAAATCAGAAACAAGACAAGGATATCCACTATCACCATTCCTTTTCAATATAGTTCTGGAAAAACTATCCAGGGCAATCAGAAAAGAGAGAGAAATAAAAGGAATAAAGATAGGAAAGGAAGAAGTTAAATTATTACCATTTGCAGATGACATGATACTCTATATTTGCAGATGACATGATACTCTATATAAAACTCCATTAAAGACTACTGGAAGTAATCAAGAAATTCAGCAGTGTAGCTGGCTACAAAGTCAACGCTCAAAAATCAATAGCATTCCTGTACACAAACAAGAAACTCACTGAGAGAGAAATAATGGAAATATCTCCTTTCACGATAACATCTAAAAAAATGAAATACTTAGGAATCAACCTAACTAAGAATGTAAAAGATCTATATGCTGGAAATTATACTACACTAAAAAAGGGGATTGAAGTGGATATTAGAAAATGGAAGGATATTCCTTGCTCTTGCCTAGGAAGAACTAACATTGTGAAAATGGCCATACTCCCAAAACTGTTATACAGATTTAACGCAATCCCAATGAAAATACCATTGACATATCTCACAGATCTAGAGAAAACACTCCTAAAATTCATTTGGAAACAGAAGAAATCTAGAATAGCAAAGACATTTCTGGGCAATAAAGACAAGGCAGGAGACATCTCAATTCCTGACTTGAAACTGTACTACAAAGCCACAGTGATAAAATCAGCATGGTACTGGCAAAGAAATAGACCTGAGGATCAATGGAACAGATTAGAAGATGAAAGTATAGGTACAAAGACACGCAGCCACCTGATATTTGACAAAAGGGCTAAACATGTTCACTGGAAGAAGGATAGCCTCTTTAATAAATGGTGTTGGAAAAATTGGCTCTCCACATGCAGAAGACTGAAGCTAGATCCATGCCTATCACCATGCACAAAACTAAAGTTTAAATGGATCAAAGACCTAAATATTAAAACAGAAACACTAAATCTAAACTGAAAGATAAGGTAGGTAGAAGTCTTGGAGACATAGGAGTAGGCAGAGAATTCATGAACAAAACACAAACTGCACGGGAAACACTTCAGAGAATCAACAACTGGGATCTCATATTATTGAAAAGTTTCTGCATTTCAGAAGAAATCAAAAACAGAGTGAAAAGAAAACCCACAGAATGGGAAAGAATTTTAGCCAGCAACCCCTCAGGCAAAGGACTTCTATCAAGAACATATAAAGAATTGGAAAACATCAAGAGCCCCAAATTCAAAGACGTTCTCCAAAAGTGGGCATCAGAGATGAACACACAGTTCTCATATGAAGATATACAAATGGCAAATAAACACATGAAGAAATGTTTACCATCACTGGTCATTTGAGAAATACAAATTAAAACAACATTGAGATTTCATCTCACTCTGGAAAGAATAGCTGCCATCAAGAAATCAACTGATAACAAATGTTGGCGAGGCTGCGCGGAAAAAGGAACACTGCTCCACTGTTGGTGGGAGTGCAGACTGGTGCAACCACTATGGATATCAGTATGGAGAATTTTCAGAAGGGCAGGATTGGAAGCTCCATTCAACCCAGCTATTCCCCTCCTGGGTATTTTCCCAGAAAAACTGAACAGGTCATATCACAGTGATATATGTGCATCCATGTTTATAGCAGCACAATTTGTAATAGCTAAGTCTTGGAAATAACCAAGATGCCCATCAACTGCAGAGTGGATGAAAAAGTTGTGGGTTTTTTTTACACAATGGAATATTACTCAGCTATGAAGAAGGATGATCTTGAGGCCTTCATAGGGAAATGGAGACAACTTGAGACTATCTTCATTAGTGAAATAAATAAGAATCATATTTATAAATATCACATTGTGTCTCTAATGTAAAAAGTAATAAGAAATGTAGGAGTAATAAAAACCCAAAATGTGTAATTGCTTCTGTAGAAAAGAGAGGAAAAGAAAGTGCTCTAAAGGATATAACTGCATGCATGTTTAAGTGTGTAAGATGGATAACCATATTACTGTTCTTGTTAGATTGTGGAACAGAACTGTTAACAGTCTCACTGTTTGAATGTCTACTTTATATGTGTTAATTTTGTAACTTGAACAACTATTTCCAAGATGACAGTATGTAATTTATCAAGTAGTTATTTCTTAATTTTTTTTGTTCTTTTCTTTTTTTCATTGGAATTCTGTATTTTTGCTACCCTTTCTTTTGTTTTGTTTTGTTTTTCTCTTTAAATAAAATTTAAAAAAAGAATTCTAACATGGTTGATTATTAGATAAATCAAATGATAATATGGAGGGAAGAGATATTTACTCAACTATTCATCCTTTGCTTTATTCTTGGGACATAGTTTTTTTCTTGGTCCTTGGTTGATATTCTATGAATATTTTTGAATGGTAGTTATATCAACTTTAAGCTTCAAGTTAAAAATTTAAGTATGTAATTCATATGGATATTTTCATTATGAAATGAAGTATCCCTTTTATATAATTTTTCCTAATAGATAATACACTATTCTAATATGATTTATTGTGCTTCCTGGTAGTTTTTCTTTAGCAAAGAAAAATATCACCATATTATTCATGATAATATTACATACCTCTTGTATCCCTTTCCATCTTGTAGACTTGTTTATTCTTTTACAAGAATCACACTGTTAAAATGGCATCCTTAATTTCTTACTTTTTACAATTTTTTTTCTGTTTTATTGTAAGCTGAAATTTTCAAAATAAACAGTGAAAAATCAGAATGATAGTCGGTATCTTTGTTTTATTCTCATGTTTAAAACATTTGCTTTAGTGATTGCACTTTGTAATATAGAGGAGCCATTAACTGCATGTGGTATTTACATTTAAATTTCAGTTATTTGATACCAATTAAAACTAAAAATTCAGTTTTTCAGTATAATTGATCACATTTCAGCTGGCACACAACCACATTTGGCCAGTGCCACCTTATTGGACTGTGCAGAAAATATCGCTACCATTGCTGTAAATTTTATAGGGTGCATTGCTATAGATTTTACTATATGATGTAGCTGAGTACTTTTTACTCATGTTGTAAGAAATGGTTTAGAACAATAGTTTGTAGTTTATACTATGAATAAGGAAAATATCTCAAATTTCATCAAATAAATTGAGTAGCATTTTTTGGAAAATTCTCTTACACTAGTGAGATAATAAAAATATTTTTCACAATACTTGTTTCTGGGCACGGTGATACATTGCTGTAATTCTAACACTCGGGAAACAAAAGTGAGACTGGTGCGAGCTGAAGGGCATCCTAAACTACACAGCTAGACCCGGCCCCTCTGCCCAGCGAAATACTTGTTGCTTCCGTGGAATAGGTACAACTTTTTCCTGCTATGTGAAATTTTCAAAGTTTTTTTTTAGAATTTTCCCTTCAATAACATTAGTATACTGGTATATGCACTGCCAAAGAGAGCACTTAATAACATATTAAACTGCAACTTCTTCGTGTAATATTTAAAGTATGTATTTTTAACCATTTTTAGCTCAAAAAATTCTAGGAGAATTTTGTTTGTTGCCCTCTTCAAACATATAAAATACTTAAATAATTATCTTAAAAATTTGCCCTTATATATATTTTAGATGATTTTTGTTGCTTTTTGATAGAAACATTTTAAAACATTTTAGCTAATTGTCATAACATATTTTTCTAGATAACTTCACATTCATTGACATTTTTCAAATATATTTCGCTTGTTTCCTACAGTTTGATGAGATTTGCAGCCTGGTACACTGAATGAGAACTCGGGAAGAAGAGAATGAAGACACACAAATAACTAAGGACCCATGTATATCTAATCTCCCATAAAACTAGTAATTTGAGGATTTTAACCTGCATTTCTAATGTAAACTGTATATCTCTCTTCAAATTTTGAAATTACTTCTTAATCTTTATTTAGGGAGGCACTTTGATTTGAAAAGAAGAAAATTCTTAAGAGCTATTCTGTATTTTCTGCTTAAGAAAAGAACATACTTTCCTTGACTGATGCCGTTTGATCATCTCTTTGGTGTGTTGTACTAGGCAGACTTGCATTAAAAAGGGGAGAGATTCCCAGATTCAGTATAATTATGTGTAAACAGGGGACATAACCATCTTGTACTGTGGCTGGGCTGGGGTGGGCATAAACAGGAGCTCTTCATGCAGAAGACTGTACATTATAGGTATTTATTACTTTTTATGAAGTGTATAGTTGGATAAATCAGGGGATTTGGGATCATTAAAAGATATATAAATGATGAGCATCTGAAATTTAAAGAAAAGCAAAGATTAATCAAAAAGGTATCTGAAAAGGATCTTGGAGCATGAGAGGAGCTGATTTTTTATATCCCTCCAGGTATATGGAAAGAGCTAGTAATCACACTTCTAGTTACCAATATCTCAGTGCAAATATTCAAAGTATTGTAAAGCTCACCTTCCATGGAAAAAAATGTGATGTGGTAGCATGTTATATATTTGTCGATTCCTGTAATACAAAGAATACTTTACATATGTGTCTAAGTCTAGAATAGTTCTTGATTTCTTTCTTCCTTATAACAAAAGAAACCATGAAAAAAATTGCTGGAAGTAATGTGGAGAAATTGCTGTAAACAGAACTTGTATCTTTATTATCAGGACAGATTATTCATATGAAACACAATTAAAATGGGGTCCAAAAAAGTCCATTTCATAGAAGGGACATTAAAATAAGTAATGATGTCTTAGCAAAAATTTAAATTACTGATTTAGCTTTGAAAAAATACTCAAAAATCAATAAATTCTGCAGGGATTATTTCTTGTATACTTTTCTTTATTACATTCTCTCTCCACTTCTTCCCTATGCCATATAATAACTCTTAGAAAACACTTTTCTCTCTTCTCACCCTCTGCTACTTCATCTTATTTTCACTTCTTACCCTACAAATTGTGTGGCTTTTCTCTCTTTCACTGTCTCTTTCCCAAGCTGTCCTCTTACATAAATGCTTTTCTGAACATCACCTTTTCCTTCCATATAACTTACCCTAGAATGCTTCTCATCCCTCAACAAAAATTTCCAGCTCATTTTTCTTGAAAAGTTTAGAAGCTGTCTATATCCTCCCAGATCATTTGACTAAAAATTATTTAATTATTTGAGAATTTGATTAATTGAGAAATGCTTTGGCGAACCACATGCAATCCCGAGTATGGGTTCTGAAATTGCATAATTGGCTATGTAATGTTGGTAGTATTTTCCCTCTTTGTACCTTAATTTTCTCATCTATAAAATCAAGAAAGTATATGTGTACCCCACAGCTGAAATAAGATGAATAAGATTATGTGAAAATGCCTTGCACCTACTTCAGCATTGCTTTTTCTCTTCCTTTAACACATTCTTCCAAAGCTGGAGTGGAGTTCTAATAGGTAGTCAAAGTATCATAGAAAATCTCAGAAAACATTAGCTGTGTTTAATTCACTTCATTCAGTGTTCTTTTTCCATTTGCATCAGCCACAGTAAAAATGATGTTTAGATACAAGTTAAAAAAAAGTGAGGTAGAATTTTGTTCAATTAAGTTTATTATGATAAGCTTGAAATGAGAAAGCGAAAGCAATTTGGCCTTACTTTACTATTTTCCCACTATGAAAAAGAAGGAAACTAACCAGACTGGAACCTTCGCTGAATTAAATTATTCTGTTTCTGAAGGCTGTTTGGTAATTCTATCCTGACTTTACAACGGACTCAACAGCCATATTAATGAGAATTCCTCCAAAAATAATAAGAATGTTATTCTATGAGGAAGTCAACATATTAAATCAAATTGATGGAGTCTTACTAACATTTGTTGAGAATTTCTCATATTTTGGCAATAAAAATTTCTTGGAAAATGTTTTAAATAAATTATTTAAGTTAATGGAGTAAAACATTAGACAGGAGCACCGTATTTAGATTTGATTTTCTTGAGAGCCTTTTTAGAGGTAGCCTAGTGCATTGGTCAAAAATGTTACAGAAGTTAGTATGGAGCATTTAAGTACCTATTTAAATCATAAATTTCCTGTGTCTCAGGTCTCTCATCTGTAATAGGGGGATGACCAAATACTGAAGATAGTATCAAGTAGTTCACAGAGAATCTTTCTAAGTATTAAGTAAAATGATTGTTTGTGGAGGAGCAGTATATAGATTAGTGGCAGTAACTGTCATCTGGGCCCGTATAGCTAATGTTTAAAATCTGATTTAGTCAGGAGCTTCCTGTGTGCCTATAGGCAGCTTGCTTCACTGTTGCAGGTTTGATTTCCTGATCTGAAATTAACTATAATTTTAGAAACTCTAAGAGCTATTTATTGAGGTTTTAATGCTGGGGAGTAAGGTTATTAAATAAAAGTCTGACATTTGTTCTTCTCACTCACATTTAAAGAACAAAAAATACATTTAGAAGTTGCGGGGCTAATAATGGTTACAGTAATATTTACGATAGCATGTTAATAAATATGGTGTCTTCTGAAGAAAGCTGAAACCTATTAAATATTGAATATAAATAAATAATTCTCAATTATCTTAAATGCCATTAATTATCAAAAACTATAAACATTGTGAGCTATGTAAAAATACAGTTTGATATATGCAAATGCATTTTTTCTTACCATGGTTTTCATTAGAAATAAACATCTTTGCAGCCATGTATGAAAACTAAGTAGATTTTTATTTTAAATGGAAATGTATTGCTCTGATTTAAATCATTTTGGGAGATGAGATCAATACACTGATTATGACAAACTGACTATTTTCCAAGACAGATACTTAGCAGTAAGGTAAAGAAAAATGCATTTAGCATAGATTTTTTTTTTTAAAAGTCAACTTCGTGCTTGCGTACATGTTTATGTATTCTGTTTCCATTCTGCTACTGAATTAACAATTACATGAGCCAGAAGAAATTATCTAATTAAGGAACAAAATGTAATCTGGGCTGCTACACTTCCCTTGGTCCTATTATAGAATTAACTGTGAATATGATAAAGGACTCCTCACGACAAAGTGACTTATTCCTCTGTGGCCATTTATCATTAGAGGTAATTGTAGTTCAGTGTAAAGTCTTAAGTCTCAGAATATTGCTGTATTAACATTAAATCTCTAATAGAATCTCCATAAGATAACTCCTTAAGATCTCTAATGTAATCTCTGTAAGCTAACTTTATTTCCGTCATCCTCTTACCTCATATTTTCATTCTTTATGGTGCTTTCTCTGTTAGTACACGGAACCATCAGTCTAGCAGCACAAACCAGAAACCTGAAAATTATCCATGACATTGTCTTCTTTTTCACCATCCCTCCTGTACCCAATTTATCAACAATTTTTTGAATTTTATCTTCTAAACATTTATTGAATTTTTTCATTTTTCTGAAACTTCACACTACCATCTAATCCAAGATAACACTGGTTGTTTTCTGTCCTACTTAGATTGTTATCACTACTCATTTATTCATACTTTTTCCCTCTTCAACCCATCTTCTACTTCCTTGTTTTTCTTTTTTTCTTACTTCCTTTTTTTCTTTTTTGTTGAAACTTTCCATCCAAAAACTCTGTTTTAAAGGAAACTCAAAAAATGGATATTAGACAAATAATGCAGAACTATGGGAATTTGGTTTTTGCAATATATAAACCTTGTAGTAGATTGAAGAATTTTGTGGTTAAAAAAAGAAGAGAACTTTTTCTAGGATTGATCCATGAATTCTTAAATGACAAAGAAACATACCTTGATTCAAGCATGTTTCATAAGAATAGCCATGAAAATATGTACACATAGAAGACAGATTGCTATTTCTATTATTTTCTTCTAATATTTAAAGTTCTTTGCCTTTTTTGGATATTTTATGCTAGTGACAATGTTTTCTGTAAATATAAAAATGATACAGGCCTTTTTAAGAATCATTGTAATGTACTTTAAGTTTAAATATGATGTATAGTCTCAAAAGCATCTTTGAAAGTTTTGCTGAGCCTTTTTATGTGTCAAAAACAAGTAATCTATAATTCACTTTCTTTTTCACCCAGTTTTTCACATTTGTTTATAACATCTCATTTTAATATGTATTTCTAGTTCTTATTCGTATGTACGTACAAGTGTCACCTACTTAAAAGTCTAGGATTAGGTATTCACATTGACTGCTTTAATTTAACAAAGCTACAGTGTCACTATAAGCTGATTAAAGACATCAAGTACTATCCAATAAGTTTGAAGAGGTTATTTTGACAACTGTGTGAAGAGTAAAATGGGAAAGGAAGATTAGTTGCAAGATTGTTTTAAAAATTAAGGCTTGAGATGATGTGTCTTAACCAGCAGTGTGGTCAGGCTGAAAAGGTAAGAAGTTTATCCTGAGACCTTAAAAACAAGAAAGAAGACAAACAAAAGAGACAGTTAGGAGCCAATCAAAGTGAAACATATTACACCAGGTGCAGGAACATATTGAATGTAGGCCACAGATTATTAAATGGTGTGTGGACACACTGTGTGAGAGAGGGATCCCTCATAGCTTATGACTACATAAAGGTTATAGGTCACAAGAAGGGGAGTTGTCATCCGGAAGGGGAGGAAGGTATGGGGATCCTTGGGAGAGAGGAAGATTGGAGAGAGAATTCATTCATCTAGAGGATGTCACTGAGCAAACTGGTGGGGACCCTCGAGTTAGGGAACACTAACAGAGCTCAGAGTTCTATGGTCTTTTAACTATTATTCTCTTTCTTTCAATAGCCAGATATATAATTTGAGTTTATCTTTGGCAGACTTTTAAGTTCAAGGGTCTCAGCCTCCAGTGAAGAAGTAAATGACTGGGACCCACTGTGGAGATACTATTACTGGTTATTCACGTATCATACTCAGTGACAAGTTAGGTGTGGTAGATAGAAGGCAGAACATATTGTTGATTTCAGTTGAATCATGGTATAACTTTGCAGATTTACTGGTCAAATAAGTAGCAAATTGACATACTCTAAAATATTAAATAGGACAGGCCCAGAGCGCCATGATCTAATTGCAGCACTCTGAGAGGCTGAGGCAAAAGGGTCCTATGTTTGTTCCTACCTTGGGTAACTTACGCATTTAGTAAGATCTTATCTTAAAATAAAAAAAAATTAAAAGGGCTGGAAATGTAGTTCAGTATAAAAGTGCTGAAGTCAGCCCCCAATACTACATATATAAACACATGCACACACACCCCCCCCACAGAATTCAGGGACAAAATTGATAGCAGTTTTTAAGAATTATAACATTAATCTGATGTATTGTCTTTACCTAAGCTACAGCAGAATTGGAGTTATAATTTTTTAATATATTTTTCTACTTATGTTTGGCAGTATGTCTCATTTGGGCCTCAGATTATTAAGGTTAGGTTTTTCTTTAACCATCTTTTGATAAACTAACAAGATGTTGACAATAACTCCCTATTGTGTCTCCAGAATAGTGTTAAATTCATAATCTGTACTTCGTCTATTTCAAATTTAAGATTTTAGCTATTCCAAGTGAATGTTTCTATAGCAATAGCTAGCATTACTAATGTTACCACATACTTGTCATTGCTATAAAAAACTTTCACTGCAGTAACTTACTAATCTTGCAGACTACTCTAAAACACAGGAACTGTTATATTCCTCCTTTACATATGAGAAAACGGAAACAGAGATATGAACTGCTGGTAATTTGTGGAAATGTGCTTTGAATCAAGGAAGTACCATGGTACCAAGGTATGTACCATGTCCATATACATAGTATATAGTACAAGTAGACAATTTTAACCAGAAACAGATGAGGCACTCGCTGGAGTTGGACAGTATTAATAATATACTTCATTTATCTACTAACAGACACTGACAGTGCTGAGATGTGATATTAGGCATTGAAGCAGAGAGATATGCAAGATATAGTCTTTACTCAACATATTTCCCAGTGTGTGTGTAAATCTGATTCAGAAAAATAATAATAATTATGGTATAATCAAACTGTGCCAATTATCTACTATGTTAGGACAATTGTAACAAATTTTTGAAAATTACATGCAGGTTTTACTTATCATTGATTCACCAAACTGAATTTATTAAACATCAAGTATGAGTGAGATCATCTGATAGATACTTATCACATTATGGTATACAAGAGAAAAATAATCTTTACATCAATTTTTGTAATTAACCAGAGTTATTTAAAAACTTTCTTCCTTTGTGTTTTATAGATTATGTAACTGAAAATGAGAAATATTAGGATGCTTTCTTAGGAATGTAGTGTTAAAGCTAAGACTTGTCAGGGTTAGCTCTCTGTAAAATGCTAACTGACCAAGTATGCACTGAGACTTTACTATGTTTCAGACCATATATAACAGCAGTGATCAAGGCAAAGGAGTCAGCCATGGTTCATGTTCCCTTGCCTCCATTTATTGCATCATGACCTAAGTACTAGCCTACATTCACACAGAAAATTATAAACCACAGTAAGAACTATAATACAGTGAAAAGATAAACACATATTAGAAGGCTATATAAAAAGAAATACTGAAAGTACCTGGAGAAAGAAACCAATTTCTGGGGCAACTAATGATTGTCTGACATTGCTCACAGAACAAAAACCAAGCAGAAAAGAACATGTCCCAAATCTCTTCTTCAGTCTTGCATTCTTCCTTTAGCAGCCCTGATAACAGAATCTAAAAGGAAAGCAAGTGGCAAAAGGATACATGCAGCTCGTGAAATACCAGCCCCAAGCATCTTCCAGCAAGGGAATAAAGAGGGGTCTTGAGCTCAGAGGCAGTAGGGATGTGACAGGTACACTCAAACACCTTACATCAAGAGTGTCATCCAAATTTTATGAAGATTTGAAGCTAAGAATGTTAATAGACACTACCTGGTCCATCCTGCTTATTTTTCAAATGAGAAAACTGTGACGTAGAGGAATTCAGTGCCTTGTAAAAGATTATAGCACTTGTAAGTATCAGAGCCAGGAAAGGAATCGAAGTTTTCTTATTACGCATTTTACTGAAATTCCCACTATTCGATGCTGTCTCCAAGGACAATGAACACATTAACGGACAATGTTCTCTGAAGACGAAAATGGTGATCTGCAAAGGATACGAAATATGAAAACTGTGTATAATGGCGAATAGTTATATACTCCCTAGATCAAAATAAAAGTAGTGCCAGATGAATTTTCTTTATATGAAGGGAAACTCTGAGAACTTAAGGAACAGAATGCTAATATATTCTCTAGTCTGCTTCTCTCAATTTCTCTTCTGCAGTCTGAAGTCAAGTAACAGAGTTTGACGTGAAGCCTGGCCAGCACTGGTTTGTGAGTGCAGTATAACTGAAAACTTTCGATGCTGTTCATTAGATAATTTAGTTTTACCTGTGGGTCTTCCAATATAAGACTTTAGAAAGAGGCTGTGTATTACAGAGATTTTGAAGCAACACCGTAGCTTGTTTTCTTACTCTTTGATCTCAAAGGGCAGAGTGGTAATTGCGTGGTCGGGGACACATTGTTGTTAGTGAGGGCCAGGAGAATGGTTTGGTGAACAGCTATGCGCACCTCCTCTATTACAGAACAATAGTACTTCCTCTACTAAACAGCCAACCAAGTCAAAGGTCTTTATGAATTACAATCCATTTGAGTAGACTGGATTTGTCTGGTCTTGAGGTCCATGAAAAGGTATGCTTTACAACGAAGCTTAAGTCTTTCATCAGTGTTTTCATACACGAGCTATTGAATAAAGATGCCTACGGTGCAAACCCTTTTAAATTCATTTTATGTAAACTGAAAATAATTCACAGTGTATTAAAACATTACAGTATGTTTTGCCTTTGGTCGGGGCTTTTCAAGGATTTACCGACTAACATTGCACATGCTTTTGTTTGGGGATTTTTCTCAGGATGTTCTGATGTCAAAGTCTTTTGTTTAATTTACTCAATAAGAGTGGATTTTCTTTTCAATTGTTTAAAATGAAAATAGGGTTTAATTTTAGCACTCTACTGTCTTGGCATAAAGCTGAACTTTGGCAGCTTAATGGAATGTTTATCTTCAAATAGAAAAAGATTGCAGAAATTTCAGAGGTTGAACCATCTAATTTCATGGAGAAAATCATATAGTTGTAGAACCATTAACTTTTTTTTTTTCTGAAATGAGTTATTCTGAAGCAACAGCTAATAGTACTAATTTGGGAATGCATTCAGATTCTCAAGGTAGTCTTTTTCCATGAGTTATGATCACTCATAAATGCCAAACTAAATAATCCGGATGATGCTCATGGAGTATACTTTTACCCTTGTGCTATTGCTAGATGTGTTAGTAAGTAACATACAGAGTTCATTGATCACCTCAAAGTTTGCATTTAAGCTTGATTTAATTATTTGATTTAGTCTTTCTCTGTTTGAGAAGTAAAGTAAAATTTTTAAAAATTAAAAGGTAGAATCATTTATATTACACAGTGAACCTGTCATTATATTGTGTCAGGAGTCTTTTTATTGTAAAGAAAATAAAATAAAATATAACCTGAGAATCAGAAAAAAATTAATGCTTTCACCTTGACAGTACAATTTTTCCTTTTGGACTTACTCTTTGGCTTCTAATTAAATCTATTTATCACAAAGGTGAATTATTTTCAGCATCATCAGAAATCCCTAGGTTATCCCAAAAATAGATTAGAATGCTAGATGGAATAAAGAGCCAGACAAATAGGGTACCACTAATTGCTCAGAGATGCAGGGGCAAAGAAGAATTATTAGGCCTGGGTAAGGAAACAGAAGGTATGGAAAATCATGAAAAGCAAAGCTAGGCAAAGGATATATACATTTTATATATATATATATGTGTGTGTAATATGTATCTAACATGTATACACAGATATATGTATAGAGATGCATAGAGATATTACATAGGTGTACATGAGCTAATACTTAGGTGAATCAGGGAATTATTTCATTGCAAATGAATATTTAAACTACCATGAATATTCACATTGTTAACCTAATTTATGAATAATTTATTGAAACAATAATGTATGTTAGATGTGGTTAATATTTCCACTTTGAGAAGAAAATATCTTTCTGTTTTTGTTTCAAGCTTTTGGATCAATTTAATGTGAGAATAATGTCAGGTTACAAAATACACTTTAAAAACTGTCTCCAAAGGCAAAATTCAGAACAATGTAACAAGGATCTTTTGCAAACATGGAAAACAATTAAAAAGTAAACTTGAGGCTAAAGATAGCAAATGCTATTGATACCCAACAACTCTTATTTGAAAGATTTATTTTACTTAAAACAATTTCATGTTTTCTTATTCATTGACTTTGTAAGTAATGTCTTGTGAATCTAAAAGTACAGAGTAATAGATTTTTATATATATATATACATATATATATGTATATGTTTATACACACACACACACACACACACACACGAGTTAATTTGGGGATAAAGAAGGCAGCTTCAGTTTCTGAAACTTTTAAAAATGCATCCTAATATAAAAATATACCAAAGTATAGTTATCATAGATCTTTCTATTCAAACCACATTGCAGCTAATTATTTATTACATAATTTTACAAATAGCTCATTTTTATGAACATGAATTTTGGACTGCATTATGAAACTTACTAACTCAGAAATCTTGTGGAAGTTATTTAGTGCTTCTGCCAATACATTTCTTTACCTGTAAAGTGGAAATAATGATAGCTTTATTTTAGGGATTCTGTGGGGGAATCAAAATAACATTTAAATAATAGGATATTGTAAATATGAAATCTTCTGATTTCCATTTTATCCATGTAAATGAAATACAAAATTTCATCAAATACATATTTTTTTTCTTCAAGGAGCAGGAGAGGGGAGCAAATACGAGAACTGAAGTACAGCTAAATTGTTACAATGCAGTATCACTAATGTACTTTATTAATTAAGAGTTAGTTGATAGTATCTTTTCACAGAAAGATTTTGTTTGACAGAGTAATTCTCAAATTTTATACTGGAGGTGTTTCTGCCAGGGTTGATTTCAATAAAGCAATTATTTATTCTTTCTGAAAAATAAATCTAAATTTGAGGAAGTCCCCCAGAGACCAGCATCGCGGCCTGTCTGTTTGGGACCCGAACCTCTGGGATCCGCAGAGTGGCCCAGGCTGTTTGAATTGAAACTCTGTGCAGACCTGCATCTCGGCGTGACTGTTTGGGACTGGTAGGCCCACCCTTCATCTGCAGGGAACTGCCCTGAGACCGGCATCTGGGCCAGGTCTGTTTGGGCCCGTAGCCCCACCCTTCACCCCCAGGAAGTCTCCCAGAGACCAGCATCGCGGCCTGTCTGTTTGGGATCCGAACCTCTGGGACCCGCAGAGTGGCCCAGGCTGTTTGGATTGGGGATATTGTGGAGACTGGCATATAGGCCAGGTCTGTTTGGGACCAGGAACCTTGCAAAAACCAGCATTTTGGCCTGACTCTTTGGGACCTGTAGGCCCACCCTTCACTCGCAGGGAACGTCCTGGAGACCTGCCTGGGACAAAGCACGGTGGCCTGGCCTGCCTGAGATTCCACAGGCTCTGGGGTGACCACACCCAGCATTCGCCTTACAAATTAGGGAGCCAGGAGCCCACAGAGGGGAGTTAGGACCCTGTGAGGAGGCCAAGAGCCTGTGGGGGAGCCACTGCCCCTCCAGGAACTGAGGGTGTAAGAGGTAATTCACCACACATGCAGAGAAAGCTTTGGAACACTGCTCAAAGTAGGAAATATAGAAAAATGACAAAAGGAAAGACCAAAAGGCAGGCTCAAAGCCCTAGCCCTCCCCAAGAAAGCTTAGAAGCTGTGTACATAGAAGAAAAAAGAAGCCATACACCTGAAATGTCTGAAATGATATCAAATGAAATAAATATGCAAATAGGGAAAGCTATGGAGAAATTCAAACCAGAAATACTTGCCCTGGTAAAAGAAGAATTGATAAAAATAGTGAAAGAAATAGTGAACGCATCTAGTGAAAACACAGCTAAAAAATTAGAGGAACAAAGCAAACAGATAGAATCCCTGAATGAACAATATAAGAAACAAACAGAATGCATAAAGCAGATTCAAAGAGATATACAGGAAATCAAAAATGCAATTGAAAGCTGTAAAAACCACCTCAATGAAAGTGAAGATAGAATTTCAGACCTCGAAGATAAGATTGCAGCCAGTGAGCAGGAAAGACAAGATCTTTTAAAAATAACAAAGAACCAGGAAATAACAATTCAACACCTGCAAGATGATGCAAAGAAAAATAACATAAGATTAATAGGGATAAATGAAAAAGAAGGGGACA
>PVJX010023437.1:0-29277 GCA_004027295.1 Dolichotis patagonum | reverse complement strand
TGTGAATTCCCTGTATGTGACAATATGGACAACTATTTGGAAGAAAACAAGAGTCAATATGATAGAGAGTGAATATCACCGATTGTCTAGTTTTGAAATTTTTGTCTCTTACATTGCTTTCTTGTGATCCACTTTGCTCTGTTTTGTTGTGTTTAATTCTACCCTTTTGATATAATTGCATGTATATTTGCATGGGTAATATGGACGACCATATTGCTGTTTTTGTCAGTTTGTGGAGCAGAACTGTTAACAGTTTCACTGTTTGAATGTCTACTTTACATGTTTTAACTTTGTAAATTGAACAACTATTTCCAAGAAGTCAGTATGTAATTTGTCAAGCAATAATTTTTTTAGTTTTTTTTGTTGTTGTTCTTTTCCTTTTTTCCTTGGAATACTGTATTGTTGCTACCCTTTATTCTGTTTTGTTTCGTTTTGTTTTTTCTCTTTAAATAAAATTATTTTTTAAAAAAAGAAAGAAAGATAAAACTATACAAAATTTGATTTTAATGCCCTTTTCATCCGCATTTACCCCAGACATATGCACAATTTCACTACAGAATGCTTAAGGTGTCAGAAACAAATTTCAAAGGTGGTAGAGCAGCTAGAAAGAAGAAAATACATAAAATCAGCAAAATGAAGAAGAAACCCATATAATCAGCAAGATGACTGCAATAGTAGACAACCAAATGGCTGGGTAAAAGAATCAGTGAACTTAAAATAGAAGAATATAAGTTCTCCTGTATAAGAGGTTAGAGAAGGAAAGAATAGGACCTCTGAATTGGTCTAACATGTCATTTGAATTTTAGAAAGAAAAAAAATATTTGAAAACTATTAGCTGAAAATTTACAAGTTTGGTAGGACATATTAACTTATGGTTTCAGAATGTTTAAAAAATCAAGATAAATAAGAAGAAATTCCCTCCCAGTCATATCAGAGACAAGCTGCTATAAGCCAGTGATGAAAAGCTAATCTTAAGATGTTTAAAAGGAACTGGAAAAAGGGAGGATAAGACAATATTTAATGACTGACTTTTCATCAGAAAGTATGGAGTCCAAAAGATTTTGGAATAGCATGTTGAGAATACTTAGGGGTAAAATAATCATATGAATTACTTTCAGATTAACAGAAAATGAGACCAATGCTCAAAAATAAATATGAAACTGTTGACAAATGTTAAAAGAATTGAATGTGAAAGTAAATGACACTAAATGACAACTCATTTCTATAGGAAATAACAAAGAGTATCAGAAATGGTAAAATTAAGAATAAGAAACTTACATGATCAAGGTAAACTTCAGATCTTACTTGGGATGTTGGGATAGAATCCCTCTCTCCTTCCTTGGAGCATCACTTTAATTTGGATTGATAAGTCAGAAGCATGAAAAGACCAGTCTTGGGTTGAGGCTGTTATCCTTAGTGGCCATAGCAGAGAGATGAGAACAAAACAAAATAAAAAAACAGAATAAAATGAAAAACAGACTTTTTGAAGATTTCCCACTTACATGACCAAATAAATGTCTTTTATCATTTTAATTAGTTTGTGGTGGATTTTCTTTAAAAGCTTGTAACAGATTTTGAGACCTATAAATCTACCTCATTCTTGTTAGTAAGGTTAGTATGAACACATCATGATATGTTAAATGAGATCTCAGTCAGTCCTTGCTAGTACTAACCACACTGCAACAGTACTTTTTTTACTTTTTAAGACAGGGTCTCACTATGTGGCCCATATTGGTCTTGAATTTGTGATCCTCATACCTCAGCCTCCTGAGTACTGGGATTACAGGTGTGCACCATCAATCTCTGCTCAAAAACTACTCTTAATAAACATTGTACCTAAGAATCAATCCTTAGGAGTCAAATAGAGATCTTGGGATATGTGTATTTTTGATGTGATAGACAATATTTATAAATACAAAACTCCCGAGGTAGAACTTTGGTGAATATTCTCTGTATATTCTTCTAAAATGACTTTAAAAAAGCCACATGAAATACAATTTTTCCTCCCAAATAAAAAAAAGCATCTTTGGAAATATTGAATATAATTTTTTAGACAAGGCCTTACTATGTAGTACAGCCTTACCTAGAACTCATGGTGATCCTCCTGCCTCAGCCTCCCGAGTGCTGGAATTACAGGCTTACACCGTCATACCTGACAACACTGGATGTCTTAAAGACATACTCAGAATAATTGGGTCCATCAGCTCCATCTTACAAATAAAGACGCCAACTTCCTTGGAAGTTCAAGGCTGTGGCCACATAGCAGTTCACAGCAGAGAAAAGTCAGAATTCAGCCCATGGGATTTCTCAGCCACGATCATCCATGCACACGTAGGGAGTCAGCAAGCAGGGCTGTGGAACCTGGGCATGTGTGCTGGTGGTGTGTGTCTTCTGTGACTTTATCACTGCTACAGCCCAAGCTGGACCTGCGGCCTCCCTGTGTTGAACAATGAATCTATCAATAAAGCCTCAAACCTATCAATAAAGCCTCAAACCATGAGGCTTGCTATGCTCCCACGTGAGAGGGGTTGGTTCTATGTTGAAGAGCCGAGATTAGTGCCCTACCAGGGGTACATAAGAGCCAGGTTTCCCAGTGATGTCCTCAGCTAGGGCTGAACCTGATGTTTTCTGAGAGAGTCTGTGACTGACAAGAGATTTGCTGAACTCTGGGCTTTGTGCTGTAAATATTGGGGCCCTGATCCAGCACTTCTTTGTATCACACCAGATGTGAAGGGGCGCTCTGATAGGTTTCTGCCAACAGTCCTCCCAGAGTGCTTGCTACAGGAAAAAAATTGCAAAAAATGAACAGTCAAGGGGTTAAGCAAAGATGGGGAAAGTTAAAATACAGCAACTCATCTCCAGGAAATAGTTTTTTTCAAGTTCATTTTAGTCAAACAAAGGGACACATGTGAGCTTACTTATTTGGCAAATTAGAACAATCTTTTAGTATCTCAAATTCTTGGACTTCAGATTTTCAATGACTCATGATAGCTCATGGGTACAGTTTGAACCTTCGAATTTCTTTAACTTTGAAAATCTACTTCTTATTTAAAAATATAATTTTTACTACTGAAAAGTGTCATCAAGCACAATCCCTTTATAAATGAGAAGAAGGAGGCCTAAACATTCACCGGGTATGTAGCAAATCTGCACAGCCTATGTCAAAAGCTGGAATTTGGGCTCCTACCTCATGACACCTTTAAATATAGAATCACAGAATTACTTTTGAAGAATATATGATATTCACCAAAATAGAAAATTCAAACACACAAATAGTTACGTTTCCATGTAAATTGTTGTTAGCTATATTTAAATGAAACTATCCTACTTTACAATTCGAGTTTATTTTAAAATACTTTGAGAAAAAAGACATGGCAAATGTTAAATCTAGGTTATGAGGAAAAATGGGTTTTTTAATGTTTTCCCTTTTTCTTCTTATATTAGAAGACTTTTTTATAAAATGGGGAAAATCAAGTGTTAGGGTTGATACACTGTGTCAACTTGAGAAGTTTAAAAGTTACCTGAGAGACTCAGCAGGGAGCCGGGGTTTTCACTTTGCAAATATCCTCATCCTGTGCAGAGGACGGTGAGGAGATTTTGTGAGTGCTCCATTCACCGTGGGATGGGGGAGTGGCCTGTGTATAATATAAGGAGGAGGAAAGGCTTGTTTTCTCTTTTTTGTTCTGTTCCCTTGAAGTGCTGCCCCTGTGACATGCCACCCTGTCTTGGAATCAGCTGATTATGGACTGAAATCTCCACAAACTGTGAGCTACATAAACCTTTCCTTCCTTAATTTTGGGTATCAGATGTTTTGTCCGAGCAATGGGAGAAAAGCAACCAAAACAGAACCGGGTACCAGAGAAGTGGGGTTGTTGCTGTGACTATACCTGACCATGTGGTTCAAGAGCCTTTGGGAATGGCTTGTGGGGAAGAGTTTGGAAAGGTTTGGAGACGTCACCTGAATGTATAGAGCTGGAATGCCTTAGGCTATTCTGCATGGGAGATTCTGGCCACAGCTCAGGAGACCAGAGGCTGATAAAAGCCTGCTGGTGAAGACCAGGCTCGAGAGGTTTCTGCTGGGAAGGACTGCACTGGCTGTTGGACTCCAGTTGATGTCGGTCATGGTTTGGCAGAAAGTTTGTCTGCATTTTGTTCATGTCCAGAGACTTTTCTTGAGTCTGAGATTAAGGGTGGCAGACTGATTAATCTGGCAGAAGAAATTTCAAGGTAGTCTAAGGCTGAGGCAGTGGCATGGCTACTGTTGGGGACTTTTAGCCAGGTTTATGTTGTTAATTAAGAGCACAAAGCCCAGCAGGGTGATTTAAAATGTTGTGAGTTTGGCCAGAAAGTTGTGAATTGTAAAGATAGAGCTGAAATCTAATTGCTGAGAAGGAACAGAAAAATGAAAAATATGGCCTGTGAGTATCATAGGAAGAGGCAATGGGTCTCCACCTTTTGCAGCCTCAAAACTGCAAAATGAAAGACTGCTTGGAGGAGAAATCCACAGGGCACCATGTTCCAGAATGGCGGTGGCTGCACCAGTTTCCAGAATGGAGGCGGCTTAAAGAATCTGTTCCTCACAATCATGTTCAGAGTGCTCAGTGACCCAGGCACTCTACCCCTACAGCCCAGAGAGAGGAGAGCCTGGTTACTGCTGCAGCTGGCAGCACACCTTGGCAGCATCCATGGTTTTAAATGCATGGAAAATGTACCAATTCTGAGGTTGAAATGGCTTTCAGCTTGATTTCAGAAGGCCTGGGGGCTAGGGAGTGTGGCCCTGAGAGGGCAGTGTGTGAAGCTGTGAGTGTAAGGCCAAAAGTGCAATGGAGAACTCAGAAGTTTAAAAAAGCCAGGAGCAAGGATCGTTCAAGGAAAGCTGCAAAGATTGAGCAGAGTGGGCCTAAGAGAGCAGCTGTGGAATCAGTAACCACTAAAGGTGCCACAGAGGTGGAGGCACGCAAGCCTCTTGGGGTTCACAATTTGTCAGATTGCCTCAAACTGTGCACATGCAACTATAGGACTTAAGGTTTGCTCTGCTGGATTTTGGACTTGCTTTTATCCCAATCCTTTGTATCCTGCTGTTTGTAACTTTTGTGATGGGAATGTTTATCTTGTGCCTTTGCATGTTGGAAGTGTTGGACTTCGTTTTCATTTACACAGTGGGTATGTAGCTAACAGTTTGCCTTCCATCTTGGAGGGAACTTTGGGCTTGAACTTTTCAGCAATGCTGAAACTGTTAGGACTTTGGCAACTCTTACAGATGAACTAAATGCCTTTTGTACAAAGGGATACGCATGAGTCTTTAGGAGTCCAAGGACAAAATGTTATGTTTCTAATGTAATATAGTGCTGATAGACTTAATGCTGGTTCTTAAGGATTGTTAAGCTGTGTTATAATGTTCAAGTTGCAAAATGTTAAGAATAAGTAGTCCTTTGTATCTGGGGCTGATTTAAAGAAATACATCTGGCTGCCAAGTTGACAAGGAATAAGTTGTTTTGGTTGATGCACTGTGTCAACTTGAGGAGTTTAGAAGTTTAACTGAGAGACTCAGCAGGGAGCCAGGGGTCTTACTTTGTAAATATCCTCATCCTATGCAAAGGAGGGCACGGAGGTTTTGTGAGGGCTACACCTGCCCTGAAAGGTGGGGTGGCCTGTGTACAATATGAGGGAAGAGAAAAGGCTTGTTTTCTCCTTTTTGCTCTGTCTGCTGCCTTGAAGTACTGCCCCTCTGCCCTTCCACCCTTCCTTGGAGCCTGCTGATTATGGACTGAAACCTCTACAAACACAGAGCTAAATAAACCTTTCCTTCCTTAATTTTGGGTGTTGGGTGTTTTGTCCCAGCAATGAGAGAAAAAGAACCAAGGCATCAAGTTAACATATTAGTATGTCCTGAAATGTAAAGTATGTTCATTGAAAATATACAAATCCTTGGTTCATAAAAGAAGAAAAAAGTAACTGTAATTTGTCCATTTATCCATCAGAGAAAACTTTTAACAGTTTTAGTGTATGTTCTTCTAGTCAGTGTTCTATTTTATGCTTACATATACTTAATAGTAAATGTGGATTTCACTTTACAATTATCTTGTAATTTATTAAACTTCATGTATAATAAACATTTTTCCATGTTATCATTCTATTTTCTGCATGTTCTGAGAGATACATACTGATTTGTGTCTCATATTCAGTTGTATTGATTCATCAAACAAATCTCGCATTTTAGGCCATTGGAGATTTGCCCAATATGTTACAATTAGTAACAGACCTCCAGGGAGGATTTTTGGATTCCAGGCTACACACATCGTTTTCTTTCATATATGCCAAGCATTATAGTCATAAGGATTTTATATGTGTTATTTTATTTCACCTCCTTACTCAAAGGGAACAAATTTTTATTGCCCTCATTTTACAGATAAAGGCAAGAAGGAAAGGTGTGTGCCTAGAATTAAACCTGGGTCTACTCTCGTCATCTCCAAAGTCCGTGTTCTGAGACATCTAACACTCTCCGGATAGATTTCATAAAGGTTTTGGATATGCACCATCATGTCACCTTACTGAAGGGTTGTAGCACCTTCCTTACAAATTTGGTGAAATGATAACATGAAGGCAAGCTCTGCAGAGATCTAGACAACCATGTCTGGAAGATGCTACAACATTTTTCATCTGTTACACAGAGACCACTGTCAGTTACATGAGCATAGTAACATTGCATGAGCAAGAAAAAAACTTGCCATATCAAACCTTTGAAATCTAATGGTGTATTCACTACAGCAGCTGATATATTCTGACCAATACCAAGTTTCTGGTTTTGTATATTTTGAAGACCATAGATGCATCTGGTAGATTCTTTCTCAGGCATCCTGAAAATCAGATGCCCTTGCACTTTAAATCAATGTTTAACTCTAATATTGGCTCCAGGAGATGCCAATTTGTTGAGGAGTAAAGCAAGAATCTAGTTTTGTCTCATTCATTCATTAACTTGTTCATTCACTCTATTCTTTTCTTTTACATGTCAAGGGGAGAAAAGTAAGTTAAACATTTCATTATCAATTCTGGCCCACTATCATTGGTCTCTAAAAAGCTTTCACTTGTAGTTTTTTTCTTCATTTCTGATACTCTCAGTTCTTCCAGTAGGTACACATGCTAAAATGTTCATTATATTCACTTGGAATTTCATGTATTTGTATAGCATTGTTTTGTGTTATGTATTAAATTTACTTACATGACATTTTGCTATATCTCATTTTATTTTTCTTATTTTCAATATTTTCTCTATAAGTATTCATTATGGTATAGCTCTCATTTTCTAATTCTAGCTGAGATGTAAAATCTCATCTTATTTTCTCCTAGAGATAGAGCTCTAGGCTTCCTTCAACTCAGCATTCCAACAAGTAACTCAGTGGTGAATGATATGTGCCCTCTTGTGGAACTGAGCTATGCAGGTTTGCAGGGTCACTAGACCTAAGTCTGTTAGGTTACTCTCAGAAGGATACACTACTTTACACTGTGGCTGAGGGACTCCGTGGCTCTACATTCTCACCAATTGGTGTTATCATCACTTCCAACTCTTTTCCATTCTGATAGGTGAGAGTAATATATCATTTTGAAAATTCATATGTCTCTAATTCATAATGAGTAATACCTCTTTAGTATCAACATGACCATTTGACTTTCCCTTCCGTCAACTGCTTGTATGTCAAGGTAAAAATTCACTTCCATGGCCTCGTAATCCGTATTAAACATCTTGTAAGAAGTGTGAAAAATATATCTTAGTTTTTTCTGGTGTCCAACTTTAGCTTTTCTTTATATATGTTACAGGATCTTTATGACTTCATGGAGTTCATGCATTCATTCATTCTAGAAATATGTTTCAGTGTGTTGGGGATATAAATGGAACATGGTATATGACACTTGCCCTTACAATGTCTCCAAAGGATTGGAAGGATAGATCAAAATTTTGTTTTACATTCTGGAGAAGCAAACACCAAAGTGTGAGCTACTCATATCTCGATAAACAATAAGATTCCTGTCCTATCTCTCCCTTTTTTTTTTGCAGTGCTCTTAGTAAATTTGAGTATGAATTGCTGTTCACAACTAAGAAAAGGAAACATTTACTGCTTCTATTTAATACTTATTAGCTCAAAATTTCCATGAAGCATCCTTTCTTAAAATGAAAATCACAAGTACCAAAATACTTTACTAATATATATTCTCCTGGAGGAGTGTAAAAACGTTGAGATCTAATTGACCCTCCCCTCCATTTCTGTAGTTAAGGGAATGAAGTTCAGAGAGTAAAGACTCTCTGAGTAAAGACTTCTGGATATCTTCCCAGGGCACCACTCTGGTTCCATTTTTATAATGTTGTTTTTATTTGTAACTGGATTCATGCAACTTGCTCATGTGAAATGAGAATAAAAAAAGTCAGAGTCTGGAAAGGAAAAGAAGGATTAGAGTTCTGCCAGGGTGTAGCCATCATGATCTAATGCACCATGGGCAGCCTAGCTTCAGGGAATACTGACTTTCAAGGGCTGGTGCTCCCACGGACAGCTGGCACTCAGCTGGTTGTGTTACTAGCTGCACATTGCCTCAGTGTCTCTCGTAAACCCAACTGGTGCTATTTACCCTTAAAAAAGAAAAACTTGCGGTACAGGAAATTTTTCCTCAGTGCATGTAAGAGCTGTTTGATTCCCCAAAGAAAAAGACTTGGCAAGTTAGTTAGGAGGAAAGTAGAAGCACTGAACACATGAGTACATTTTAACAATGTCCAAGTGTAACTTTTATTGCCAACAGTAGACATGCAGGGGAATTTGAAACAGGACCCAAATGCTAAACACAGTTGTTTTTATCTGCCAAGAGAACACTGAGATGAGTCACTTTGTTCCAACATACCCAGTTAGTAAATGCATCTGATTTGTTTTCATTGGGGAACCGAAAGTTTGTTTTTGTTTTTTATTTGTTTGGGTTGTGTCTCCCCCACAGCCCCCAGTGAATAAAATAATCAGATCTAGTAAGAACAGAAGGAAACAATATATTACTGAAAAGCTCAGTAAAGATAAAGTCAAGATGTCACCTGACAGTACAATGAAGAGAGACTGGAGTCTTGGCAATAAGAGGGAACCTTGGGATTTTGGGAGCTCAGGACTTTGCTGTCAGTATCTGACAGCATCTTTACAAGGCTGTCCTGGGTTGCCGAATCAGAAATTCTAAGCCTTTTGTGTTGTGTGATCTTAATTTTGTCTAATGTATTAAATCATTTTATGATGAAGTCTAGGTGACACTCATGCATAAATGTGTTTTTCTAGGTCTACTATGCAGAGATGGATCGCTGGCCAAACTAATTAGGTGAAACATCAATTTGATAAGAAATATTTTCTAAATTTCTACTACCTGTAGGCACCTTGTAGGTCAGTTGATGTCATGATTTTGCTGGCATGTAGACACTGTAACCAAAAAATTCAGCCACAGTTACATTAATTATGGTAAACTATTTTTCTCTTCCTGTATTTCAAATTAATTATGACCATTAGAATTGCATGTCTCTTGAAAGCTTGCTTTTCTTCTTAATTTTTAACCTAGCCCAATAGTACCTGATGTCACATATATTTGCAAGACAAAAACCACCCACTAACTTGATTAATTTTATCATACAAATAATTTCATCATATAATAGATTACATCCTATGGAAAAACAATATAGATTTTGGCATATGATACTCTCAGTAAATAGAAAGCAGTATCTATGTATCCATGAAGTGGCTCAATATATTTTGAAAACAACAGTTTATTTTCAAATCTGGTATGCTGGAAGGATTTCAGATCCAAGACTATATTAATTTTTAAAACTGAAAGCAATATATTCAAACTGGAAAAAAGAGGGCAGGGCAAGCAGAACACCTTAGAGACATTTTTTTAATTGATATTTTTCCGGTAGCTGTTCTTTTAGTGTCTCTAGATTACCAATATGCCTTGAACAATACTTCGTTTCCAACTTAGTAGAATGGATTGTCATTATAGTAGTTCGCTAGGCATGAAGAATTTATCAGACTCACCTGCCTCCACTCTTCGGCAGGACAGAAGAGCCCATTTCAGTGTTTCTGGGTATACCTATTATGTGAGAGGGTAGTTTGTATAGAAAGCATGGAAGAGTTCCACTGCACACTCTGATGGCTTTACTCAACCATGTTTCCTCTTTTATCATTTATTGCAAAAACCTTCTACTATCTCTTCTTAGCTCCTTGTCCTTTGTTAGCTACAAAGGGCAGATTTTCCTTTGTAAATCCTTAGTAATTAAATGAGCACTTCGGTGGCTGTAGCTTTCAATGGCCTGTTTCCTAGGCTTTGCCTTTGACAGTCATATTTTGCAAAGACCCCTGAGATGACTCGGCATCTTCCCTTACTTAACACTAAACCAATTGACGCCTGTGCTCACTGCATGAAGGAGGAAAAGATTCATTAGGGCACTTCATTAAAGGGCTAAAATGGGAAGTTCTAAATACGTCTGAACCAACTACAATCCAGAGGGGCTGTCTATTAGGAGTGCCACAAAGACAGTTTCGGAAACTCAACTCCAGCTCCAGTGCATCGGATTAGGAAGAGTGATGGGATTAGTGTTTAATGACTTGGGGCAGGAGACAAAGGGAATTTTGACAAAGAGGCTTAGATATGGAAGAATTAACACTGTATTCCAACCGGGCCTGCGGATGACTTCCAGTATTCTTTTCAGACTCAAAAGCCGGGGGAAAGGGAAAAAAAAATGAGCAAAGCTTTAATACTTCCCTGTTTTATTTTATTGTAACAACAATACAGAGGAAATAAAGGAACTCTCTTCACTCTCTTGCATTTGAAGCCCCTTTTTAAAATTAGCATCTGCAATTGTATAATTAGCCCCCAGGTGAGCTTGCCCAGAGCTCAAGTATGTGCCAGAATGTCTCTCCGTTTCCGAGCACTCCAGGACAAGTGACAAGTCGCAAACTGATGTGGACACTGAAGCGAAGCCTGTGATGGTGGAGGCCCAGATAAGTGGCTTTGAAAGTACTTTCCTCTCTCCGGCTGTTTATGTTACAGGTGCAACCGAAGGGCCAGAGAAGAGCCCGCCTCATTGTAAACCTCCTCCTGGCCCCATCTGGCTCAGCCTCAAACGATTCCAGTGTCGATGGCCTGAGAAGTGCTTCATGAAACGAGGTGATTATCCTGACTACGTGAGGGGATAACGTTGGAAATGTGCTTTGAGTTTGAAAGTGCTCTTGAAAAGGAATCAAGGCAACTTGGAAGCAGTGTTGGAGCGTAGCCATAGCATTTCCCCCTGCTTGGGCAAGAATACAGTATCATTATCTAAACACAAAGCCGAATTTAAGTGGCTGACCCTAGAGTGGAGTATTATTCCTGGGGCTGTTAAGTAAATAGACTCCGAGCACCAAATGCGTAGGAGCAGTAAGTGTGTGATTATACCCTGCTGCTGCAAACTGTGCAATGCAGGTGCGAGCCTTACTGTAGGCAAAAAGTACAATCCAAATACGGCTGTAAATGATCTCGCCCTGCAAGCCAATTCAACGTGTCCTTATTTTTAACCAAACTAAATTACTTGCAGAAAAGCTGAGTATTCATTTCATGGATTAGCCCATATGAAATGGTCCCCAAACAGTTCTGGACACCAAGGTATTATTTAACCAGTGTGGTTTTGTACAACAAGGGCAGCCCCCTGCCATAATCCATTCAGGAGCAAGACCAGCAGCCAGAGCAAAATTAAATACATTACTGGGAATAAGTGGAATACGTTTTATAGGCAGTTGTTCATTCACATCAAATTTTAGTTTTTAAAATCTTACTATTTGATCACACAATAGGAAGGCTGTCTCATCGGAAATTGGCAGGTTGTACTGTCAGGGGTAGAAAAAAAGGACAAAGCTCAGACTTTAGTGAAGGAGCAATTGCCTGAAAGGAACCATTTCAAATCATCTTAGCTCGACTGAGCCATCCAGATGCCAAAGGCCCAGGTAACATTTGATCACGTTTCTATGGGCCTCAGACCTGCATTTATTGCCCTTTACTTCTTCTGCTAACACTTCTGCTTTGAGAATCGATGTTTCTCCAGAGTTGTAGAACTCCCTACCTTGTAGCTAAATTGAAGCAAGGCCTAACGGCTTCCATTCCCTCACTCCCTGTCCCTTCTTGACCCCGGCATTGTCTAGTAGTCTGTGCTTTGTTAAATTGAAAATGTGTAGAAATTTTTATAGAGATCTTCAGCTCCATAAATAGCTTTGAAAATTGTCATAACTTTAAAAACAGGTCAAAAGGAAATTGAACAGCTAGTGAGCTTCATACCATTCAGTCTGCTTTTTTGAAGGGTTGTTTTGGTCTCCCTAGTAAATGGTTACTTTTATTGTTGTAGTTTCCACCATTGTTTTTCTAGTTACTCTTAATAGAAAAAGGAGCTTGGTGGAATTTTCTGTTGGAATGTCAATTGTGTCGTTAATGGCTTCTGGCACCATGTTCAAAACTCAGCAATGGCTTTGTCTTGGGCACGTGACCAATGTGCCATTGTGCTATTGAGCGTTCACTTCTTCATGAATACCAGTGACTTCCTCAGGTGGTGGCCCCAGTGTAGTTGCTGGGCAAGTTCCTGAACTTTGACAATTTGTAGCTAAACCCAATATCCTCCTCAGTGGTCTTAAAGCCTTACGTCTTTAAGACTTTCAATCCAAATTCTTTTTTGGATACAAAAGCTTATTCTAAAGGCTCTCCTCTGCACCCCCAGTCAGTACTGGGAGTCAAAGCCAGGGTCTCTAGCATGCCAGTAGCTCCTTAAAAATATGTAGTTCTTTAAAAATATATTGAAACTCAGAAATGCTTTTTTTTGCCTCAGTATTATACTGAAAGTCTATGAGATCAAAAATAATTAATCCTAGGCTTAGAGAAAGGAACCAATAAATCATTAGGTATCTATGAATTTACTCACTCTCTAGAGCCTGGGTAAATAATAAGTTTAAAGCTTTATTGAGATTATAGTTATTTTCTCATTATGTTTTCTCAAGTCACATTAAACGTTCACATCATGTTATTTAGGGTCTGAAATTTTGGGGGAGGGGATGCAAAGAATGTTGTATGGAATTTTACCAATCGCCAAATAATTAAAACACAATTCACAATAGGCACAAAGAAAAAGGGTATCATGGGTTCAGATTGCTCAGAGCAATGTTGAGCTCCGTTTGCTTTTGCTCGGTCTCATATCAGACAGTCCCTGGATTGGTGAAAGGCCCCTTGTCCTTGATAAAATAATGAGTTGTCCTGAAGGTCTGTGTACTCAAGAGAGATTTCATCCCAGAATGGACATGAAACTCCAAAGCAAAGTGTGAACTGATCATGCATGCGTCTTTCTCTGGGCTAACCATAGGTTTTAAAGCATAAATGGCAATTTGACTGGTCAGTGTAAACTACACAGTCAATCCTGAAAGGGGAAAACAAGTGGTGTTCTTTGATTGTACTCATACCACAGTCACATGGAGAGAGAGAGGAGACAGTTTCCAAACAAAAAGGGAAGTGATGAATAGATTAGTAATACTTCAAAGAGGAATCTGCATATTTAATATTTACAAGTCTTGTGAACACTGTTCTGAAATTATTGTCTTTCTATATCTTAACTAGGATCACCAACTAAATATTCAAAGTCAGGAAACTGTAATAAGATCATGAGAATACTTGGAGAGGCACTGGTTTTTCACAGCCAATTCTAAATATGCATGTTTGAGGATAAGAAGAAAATGTCAGAAAGGGTGCTGCCAAAATAAAAAGTCAAAATTCCCTTACAACCCAAATCTGAATTTTTGTCTTTAAATTTTAAATAAATAAAACAAAATACACCCACCACCACCATCACTACCATCACCACCAGCAAACAGACAAAGGACATGAGGGATTTATTCCTCAAAGACCAAGAATGTTTCTTTTTAAGCTTTTCTGTTTGTTTTAATTTTTAAATTTTTTTGTTTTAAAGAGAATAAAACAAAACAAAATGGAGCAAAGCAAATCAGAACAGAACAATGCAAGCAACACAGTACTTCACAACAAGACAACAGGAAATCAACAGTGTCTACCATAATGTCTCTTGTTTTCTTTGAAATAGTTGTCCATACCTTCTCACACAACATAAACAAAGCAAAGCAGAATAAAACCAATCAAAACAAAAGAATGAAAGCATTATGGGACTTCAAAACAAAAAATAAGACTCAACAATGGCTACCATAATGTCTCCTGTTCTCTTCAAGATAGCTGTCCATACAATGAAATCAAATAATAGAAAACAGACTAAAACCAGTCAAAACAAAAGAATGACAGCATTGCAGGACTTCAATCAGATAACAGGAAATGAACAATGGTTACTATAATATCTAGTTTTCTTCAAAATAGCTGTTCATACCATCACACATAATAAAATCAAAGCAAAACAGAATAAAACCAATTAAACAAAAGAATGAAAGCATTATAGGACTTCAAAACAAGATAATAGGAAACCTACCATGATTACCATAATATATCCCATTATGTTCAAAATAGCTGCCCATATCATTAGACCCAGTAAAATATAACAAAACAAGACAGAACAGAACCAAATCTAACAAAACTGTGAAAACATTATAAGAGTTCAAGACAAGATAAGACAATAAGAAAATAACATCTGTTACTACTTTCTCCTCTTAGATGTAACCTCTCCTATCACTTTTATAATATCCGTGTTTTTGGATCCCACTAACTCCTTATGTTTTTATGCTAGTGTTCATCTGTTTCTCCCATGATCATGACCTCCATGTGCATTCATTTACATATTTTATAGCTGGGTAGCTTTCCACTGTATGAAAATACCATATCTTTCTTATCCATTCTGTGGTTGATGAGCAAGTTACCCTTGCTTTTTTTCTGGTCTCCTGTCACATGGAACAATTGTTTTCGCCCCTTTGATTTTCAGTCTATGAATTTCCTTTCTAGTTAAATGTGTTTCTTGTGTACAGTATACTAATGGATCTTGTTTCTTGATCCACTCTCGTTGTGTTTCTTTTTTACTGGTGAATTGAGGTCATCTACATTAATGGTTACAACCGGCACACATTGGTCTGTCTCTGCAGTGCTATCCTCCTGCTGTTGACCATCCACTTTTCCTCTTCATTCAATTGCCTGTCCTGTTTGGCGATCCTCCTCTGTGGCTGTTCCTGGAACCGTGGTCATCTTCATCTCTCTCTAGAATATCCTTTAGTACTCTCTGTGGGGTTGGTTGGTGATCATGAATTCCTTCATTTGCTCTTTATCATGGAAGTATCTTATTTTTCTACCAATTTTAAAAGATAGTTTTGCAGGGTACATCAATTTGGGTTGGAAGTTGTTTTCGTTCAGGATTTGAAACACTTCACTCCAAACTTTTCTTGACTTGATGGTTTGTGTCAACAAGTCTGCCATGATTCTAACTGGTTTTTCTTTATATGTGACATGTTCTTTTCTCTAACAGCTTTTAATATTCTGTTTTGTGCTGAATTTCTGGGATCTTGATTATTGTATGTCTGGGTACAGATTTACTTTGGTTATGGCTGGTTGGATTTCTATATGCCTCACTTATTTGTGTACCAGATCCTTTTCTCATGTTTGGGAAGTTTTCTGCTATTACTTTTCTAAATAGCCTTTTTATTTCATTTGTGTTGATCCCTGCTTATTGATTGATACCTATCATTCTTAAATTATTTCTCTTTGCATACTCTTGTAGCCATTGAATTGTTATTTCCTGGTTCCTCATTATTTTTAAAAGATTTTTCCTTTCATGATCACTAGCTGCAATCTTGTCTTCAAGATCTGAATGTCTACCTTCAGTCTCTTATAAGTGGTTTTGCCAGCTTTAAATTGAATTTTTAATTTCTTGGATATCTTTTTTAATCTGTTTCATGCATTCTAATTCCTTTCTATATTCATTCAAGGTTTCCATCATTTTCCTGTGCTCCTCTTTTTTATCTATGTCTTCTTTAGATATGCTGTGCAATTCTTTCATTATGTTTTCATTTGTTCTTTTACCTGTGATATTACTTTCGATCTGATTACTTTTACAGTCTCATGAAGTTGTTTCTTTACTTCACTTGTTATCGTCTCAGAGATTTCAGGTACATGATTTCTGTTTTCTTCCATGACCGTGTCTCCCAGACTTGTTCTGTGTGGGCTGGAGGTCTGAGATTGCCTTTTACTCCTTTGTCTTGACATTGTCCTGGGTTCCTTCCAACAAGCTAGTTGTGGGGTCCCAGACACTTCCCACATTGGCTGCCCTTCTGTAGTGTAGGGGAATGAGACAAATACCTGGGTTCTTCTGACCCCAGATTTACAGAGAGGTAACAGGTTGTGGGGTGGGATTCTCCAGACCTGTGCAGCTACACTAGAGCTTCCCCAATGGCCAGGGGTGCATGGAGGTGGGGTTGCTTCTCTCAGCCTGTGTGTTTACATTGGGACTCCCACAATGGTGGCAGGCACACAAGGATGTGTTTGTCTGATTCTCCTAGTGGGTGATGGCTGCCCAAAGGGACCAAGACCTCCAGTGGTGGTCTGTGGGTGGAGTGCATGGGGTTTACCTGGCAGCATGTCCATGTTCCCATTGGCTGCCTGTAGGAAGCAAGCCTTCTACTGTCGGCAGCCCAGCAGATGGAGGTCAACCTGCTGGCTGCCTACAGGAAGGAGCCTGCCAGTGGCTAGGCCACCAGGCAGAGGCAGATCTTCTGGCTCTCTCTTCCCATGTTGGTGACCCACCCGTTTGTCTTTAATTATTGTGAGTTTGCCAAGGACACCTTCTATAGTGAGGGCCATCCTTAGGGTCTAGAGCTTTAATAACTTGACTTGCATTTCTCAGTTTCTATTTCTCATCTTTGCTCTTTTCTCTGGGTAACCCCTTCCTTTTCAGAAAGAAGTCATTCTGTAATTAGTATCCATTCCTTTTCTTTTTCCTGTCTCACTATCAATCTCTCCATCTTCACCTCTTCTGTCTTTGTTCCTTGTTTTCCTAGTTTTGCTACAATTGCATTCTTTGAATTAAAAATGCTTCAAGTCTTTACTTTTCTCAGAAACAGATATCACAGACTGTGACTTTTTTGTGAAGTACAGATGTCTCAATTCCTCCAATAATACTATGATAATAAAAATGAAAACAAACACTAATCATATCAGTTTTTTTGTGACTTACTCTATTAATGCTTGCGCCATCCCTGTGGAATGGAGTAGTAGATTCATGTTAATTTTATTTGGGAGAGTTGTTCATCCTTTGAATTCATTTCCAATGTTTGTGGTATTCCTTGTCATAAGAATTTTGATGGGGCTTCTAGTATAGAAGCCAAACCATTCAGATCCTTGTCCAAACTCTTTTGCAGCTGAGATGTGGACATATGACCTACACTCAAAGAAAAGTACCTGCCTCCAACTTTGAATTGGTAGTAAGAAACAAGCAAACAAAAAACACCAAAAAAGTAGAGAATTTATTTCTCAGGTCATAGTGGCAGAGGTGACTTGAAACCTCATTGTGCAGGGCTTCTGGGGTCTGTGTTGTTAGTGGTGGCATCAAATGTCCAAGGCCAGTAGCAGTAGAGATAAGCCCCATTATTCAGGCAGTCTCAGCTACCTAGTTTGTGACAATATTTTGGCTGTGATTATGGCTGTGTTTTTGACCGTTCCCTAGACTCCTTCCTCTTTGTCTTTGTCTTGTCTCTGTCTGAGTGTCATTTCCTAGCCTTTCTGATGTTTTTATAAATGCAAAACACAACATTCCTGGTGTTCAACTTTCTCTGCCAATAAATTCTCTATTGTGTAATCATCCATAGTGAACTAATGGAAATTAGGAACCCCAGTGGATACAGATATGGTATTTTTAATTTCATTTTATAGATCTGACAAAGATTGTGTAGCAAAAAGTCTGGAGGCGAGAGGCTCTAGTAAGTTCCTTATCAATGTAAGTGCCTTTATTCTTTCCACTCTGCCATTTTCTCTTATGAATTTGCTTCTTTCCAGCTCTTCAACCATGAGGTGGCATAATTCTCACCAGGTTACACAAAAATAATATCAATAATTTTTTTAGAAAGCATGTTGATTCCTGCTCTTGACCATTATGAGTAACTGCTGCCAAACTTGCCCTGTCATTAAAAGCAGGTATAAACTTGGATAAATCTATGAGGCAGTTATTTACAAGCACTGACTATAGGCATGGGAGCATAGTCCTTGAGAAATGGGAATCACAGTGGATGAGCCTCTTTATCATGGGTGCATTTTCTTCCTCAGCACAAGCTGGTGGATCCCAAACAAAATAATGTTATTACTGAGCCGAGGAAACAGAGATCAGAAATTCAGACTCCTGAAGTAGCTGGAATCTCCTGAGTAGAGCCCTGGAGAAGAGGGAGATGGGCACTGGAGGTCCCTGAAACCTACATGTGGATTTAACACTATTACTTGGCTGCAGGATGAGCTATATAGATGAAGTTTGAGGGTCCATGAGACACAGTCTAGGGAGATGCTGTGGACATGTGACTGAACTGTGGTAACATGGTCCATGTGGCATAGGGCTGTCAGAATTCTGGGCCTCAGGAGATAGAAAGATCCTAGAAGCTAAGGTGAGATCCTAAAATGTCACCATTTATAGAGAGATCAAGCCTAACCCTATAAAGTGTCCTGCCCTATAAATAAATAAAAATCCAACAAAATTACAGCTGTATTAATAAAACCAAATGTAAGATAATTAAAAGAATCTACCAATAATTTAATTTTTTCATAAGGCAAACTCATGTTTTAAAGAAAGATGATATCAGTCAGATGCCCCACAATATGATTTCACAATATCTAGCACATAATTAAACATTCATAAACACGTAAAGAAGAAAAATTGGACCCACAATCAGAGGGTCGATGCAGTAGGAAGAGATCACAAAATAACCCAGACACTGTAGTCGGTGGATGAAGACTTTTAAAGACGTGATTATGAATATAAATCTGAAGAGAAAAATGAAAAGATGGATGACCTGGTCTCTCTGGCCCTGTTGTGTGCTCTCTGTCTGTTGCCCATTGTGGCGATGCTTTCTCTGGGCGCAGAAACTTCAGGATGAGAATCAGGGCAACAGAGAGCAGAGCAGAGCTACATTTCCCTAGCCTCGTCACCAAGTGAGTTTGTCACCAGTATCTGAGTGTTCACCTTGCCTACTCTCCCAAGTTACTCCAGCCATGTTACTGGAAAGCCCAAGGTGTCATGGATAGATGTGAGACTAGCCATGTAGTGCCAAGCAAATCACAGTGTAATGTCTCAACACACATCTTTGCTCTACCATGAGTTCTTAGACTATGGGAGCTGTATGCCTTGCTCACAGGAAATGCTCAATAAGTAGCTGTTAGATGATTCAACAAATATTAACCATATATAGTATTTTACCTGGTCTGAACTTTCAAAAACATACACAACTGTCCCCAGTGGTCTCCAAAATGTGCTAACACTTTTACCTAAAACCTAAATCACCTTGAAAGTATGGAACTTCATTGAGAACCTCCTTTAGCATCTCCACCCTAACTTTCAGACTTTCCTTAAAGTTCATGGAAAGATATACTAAAGTACAGCAGATACCAAGGAAAAAAGTGATTATTTTCTCATACCCCTCCTTTTCCAATTCCTGCTTTTGACCATTACAGAGTAACTGGTACCAAACCTGCCCTGTCACTAAAAGCAGCTATAAACTTGGACAAATCTGTGAGGTAATTATTTTCAAGCATTGAGTAATAGGCATAGGAGTGTGGTCCTTGGGAAACAAGAATCACAATAGATGACTCACACTGGTTTTTTTTTTTGTTTGTTTGTTTGTTTTTTTGCCTCTGTACACTTTCTTCTCCAGAACAAGCTAGAGAAGGATGGAGAATGATCACCCTAGTAGTAAAGAAATGTGGGGGGAAAAGATACCCTTTATCTTCCTCAAGTCACTTCTAAAAATATTATCTCATCATCAGTGGTGTTAAAGATAAAAACCAAAGTATACCCTATCTTTAGCTCAGAGAGAGCAATCCAGGAATTGATGCAGAGGAACGGTAGAGACCCTTCCTGTCTTCCTCTTATCTCTCTCTTTTACTTCCTCTCACTTTGTCTCTCTTTTTTCTTTCTTTTTTTTTTTTTCCAAACCCTATTTAAGATTTACAGTAGCTGTCAGCACTGGGCATGCCCATTAGCTGCAGGCAAATCTTGTTTGCAAACAGGAAGCTGTAGGAATTCTCTCCTGGTGGTGTTTTCACTCTTGATTTGAGCTTAATCCTGGGGATTAACAAATGGATCAGCTGGAGACCTCCTTTTACTGTGAAAGACTAGACAAGTTGAAGCAGGAATAGTCCCTGAAATGTCTGCTTCTGCTGGAAGCTAAGACAAAGCACCTGCCAGGCACTGGTCAGGGTGCGTCTGCAGGAAGGGCCAGGGCATGGGGAATACAGCTTTGCTGCCCTGGTGCCTTCGATGCTGCTAACTTCACAAATCGCCTTTTCTTCATTCACTCTTGCCTCTGCCTTGCAGCTCTGCCTGCTAAATCTCCCTGTCCCTATCTGGTCCTTAAGTTTCCCTTATCTTTGTCTATAAGACCTCTAATTTCTCTGTCTCCTACAGTTTGCCCTCTACCTACTGTGTCTTGTGTTATATGGAGTCTTCAGATAGGTTGTCCAGAAGCAGGACTTGAGATGAGGATTCCTGGTTAGGTTATTTTTGTGGCAAGGTGTTTTCTGAAAAAGGGTTAGGGGAGAAAAGCAAGAAAGACCAGAAGAAGAAAGACAGCAGGATCCTAGTTGAAAGCTAACTTCAGCTTGGTCCTAAGGACATTGCTGTAATATAAACTCCTCTCTCCCACCAGGTTCTGTCTTGAGACAAAGGGTCCAGTATATTGTACCTTTGTGCCAGCTGTGTGTTGGTTGCTAGCTGCAAAAAGAACAATCTTCCAGGTGAGACAGCTCCCAATCATTTGGGGACAGCTGTGCACAGAATGGAGGGGGGTGGGGAGAGAGATGAGTCTCCTTCTGAAAGAGAGTCTAGGGGGACACTGAAGCATGGAATTCACAGAAGAGGCTTTAGATCAGTCTCAGCTCACACCAGACCATGAAGCAATCAGAGCCCGGAGTAACTAGAGAAAGAGAGAAAAGGACTGGCAACCCTGCCTAAGAAGCGATGCCAAACAGATGGTCCATTTCTAGTAAGTGCAGTTTTTCACTATTTTGTGTGGAGTGGCGCCATTCTCTCCTTCAGCTCCATTTTCTGTTAATTTTTATCAAATAACAAAACTCTAATCCTCCATTCTGTGTGATTTGAAAAAATTTCTCTCAAATATTTCTAGACTTTTCCAGAGAGGGCACCATTTTCCTGGCTATTGCTGTCATTCTTTCATTGGAGCCAATGGTCAGGCATGTCCATTCATATCTGCCCCACCAGTAATTATTTATCTTTACTGTTCCAAAAATATGAGCCTCCCTCATCCTTCATTTCTTGAGTACTGAGGGTAGCAAGTTGAAGATGACGCAAAGAAATGACAAATTTAGAAATTAAAGCCACTCAGACACCAAACTCAGTATCAGACTAAACAGTCTGGATCATCAGACCCCGAACGTCACCAGCCACGTGCTTTACACAGACGTCTCCCAGTGTTGTTTCACTTTTTGTCCTCAGCTTTATGCTCCAGCCTTACGTTCCTCTTTCAAGCTTACTTTTCCGTGGGAGTCTCTGAAGGTTAAACTTAAGTTTATTCTAGAGGAAAGGCCATAGCTTGGTCATTCTTCTAAACATATTGGTATCTTTAAATACTATTTTACTTTTGATTCATTTGTTTTCTTTTAGTTTTAATTTATTTTATCTTGTGGTGCAGTATGTGTGTTATAATCTATATTAAAAGAGAAGGGTGTGATTAAATATTTAGGCAAACAATCTCTGCATGTCTTCTATAAAAACAATTTCTATTGATTATATGCTTTCATTATGGTAAGATGTTGAGAGGATATGTGACCTCCTCACTAAACTACATTTCTCAGGTGCTTTGCAGGTAAATGTGACAGCATGACCAACTGGATACGAGCAAAAGTCATGTATCTCATTTTCAATCACGTTAGAAGAAAAGGATATTTGTTCTCCTCTCTCCCTACACTTCTCTCTACCATGAATAAGCTGGATCTTAGGTAGATAAATGAAAATGTCAAGAGATCCATGGTTAAAAATGGTTTGTAACTATGCATGATCATCTCACAAGTCATTCACTTCTTCATGTTAGCCTAATGTAGCACTCTGCTTCTTCTAGAAGTGATAGGAGTCACCCCCATGTCTTCATGAAGAGGAGAAATGTGGCACTGCTGACTGTCACTGAGATTAATGCTGGGTGAGGGCAGAGCTTTAAGGATTGGTGCTTGAATGTCCAGCACTGTGAGGATAACAATCAGCCTTGTTTGATCCTGGAGTGAGGAAAATATCTCTCTTTTCTAAGCCTCTGTTCTATTTCAGCCCCTAAATGTGTGTCCTAACTAAACTGATTGGAAGTTATGGAGGCTGAGACAAAAGACTGAGGAGTTGAGGAAGACTTAAACTATTTCAGAACAATAAATGGAGAGACCAGAAAAGTAATTATTTTTAATGTCCCATTTGTGTTTAACCAGATGAGATATGGAAAAATACATGAAAGAAAAACAAGCAAGTAAACCAATCACATCACTACCCTTTTTACTGATCCATCTAAGCTACACTCCATTTTTCCTACTCCCAAGAGAAAACAGAGCTCTAGTATTAAATTTACCAAGAATATCAGTAATTTAGTTTTTTTCATTTGATTTAATAATGGGGCAATAAAAACTGCATCAATGTCATTTGTCTTATTTTACATTTTTTTATTCTAAAGAGGATAACATTAAACACAACAAAACAGAACATAAGAAAGCAATGTAAGAGACATAAATTTCAAAGCAAGACAACCAGAGATCTTCTCTATCATAGTGTCTCTTATTTTCTTACAAATAGTTGTCCATATCTTCATATACAATGAATTCATACAAACCAACATAATATAAAACTGATCCAAACAGGATGATGAAGCTGTTTTAGGTCTTCAAGACCAGACCAGCCAACAACGGCTGTCATAGAGTCTCTCATTCTCTTCAAAATAGCCATCCATACTTTCATGCATGTTGAAACTAAACAAAACAAAACAGACTAAAATCACTCTGAACAAAGAATGACAGTGTTGCTGGATTTCATATCATGATGCTATGGAATCAGCACCGGGTACTGTAGTCTCTTTTTCTTCAAAGTTGTTCATTTCATCATGCATTATATAATCAGTTCTCATAAACTGTTTATAAGTTTTATGCATGCATGAGTCTTTACATATATATCTATCCTTTATTAGAGGGGAAAAAACAAAGCAAGATAAAACAAAACAAATTCCTAGAAAAAATATGAAATGAAAAAGTCATATAAAACCACAATACAAGGTGATCTACAATGGTTACTATGATGTCTCTTGTTATCTTCAATAGAATTGTCTATATCATCAGGCATAGTATAATTGAATATAGCATTACGTAACAATATTAATAAAACCAAAACATTGGAGACATTATAAGAATTCAAAAGCAGATAATAATCAAACCAGAGTGAGTATCCTAGTGAATCTTGTCATCTTCAGTGTGTAGCTGCCTATACTCTCAGACTTGATACTATCAATCATAACAGATTTGAATAAAATACATCAATAAAAAACAGCAATCTAACAAAATAGATTCAAATAAGATCAGTCATAATAAGACAGTGTAAATTATACAGGGCTTCATATTAAGTTAATAGGAAATTAAGGATGATTACCATACTATATCCTGCTATTTTCAGGATAGCTGTCTGTGCCCTCAAATCTAGTACAAGTAGACAAATGGGAACAGAATATAATCCATCTAAATAAAGTGGTGACAGTAATGTAGATTTTAAAACCTGATACACTATTGACAATATCCTCTGCCTTCCTTTTTTAGATAATTCCTCCCTTGTCACTCCCAAAGGGTGCACTGTACATTTTGGGTCCCACTGACTCCCTCAGTTTTTAGATTGCAGGGGCAACCTGCTATTTACCTAAGTGGTTCCAAAACTTCTCACTCCTGAACTTGATCTCTAGTTGTATTCCTTTACCTATAAAAGTCTCAAGGTTTTGCTTCATTATAGTTGAGTAGTTCTCTACTGCACATAAGTATCCTGTCTTTCCAACCTATCTGCAGGTGCTGGTTGAGTTGCCCCTATTTCTTTCTGGTTCCCTGTCACATAGAACATTGTTTTCTCATATTTGATTTTTGGTCCATAATCCCTCTTTCAGGTTAATTGTATTTCCTATACAGAACATCTCAATGGGCCCTACCTCCTGATCTACTCTGCCTATGTTTCTTTTTGTTAGTGTATCAAGGCCATCTACGTTAGAGATTATAGCCAACTTTCTCTGCCTCATTTCTGTTATGCTATTTTTCTGCCATTGGTTCTCTAATTTTATCCTTCATTCCACTGTCTGACCCATTCATTGAGGCCTCTCTGCCACTGTTGCTGAAATCCTGGTATTTTTTTTTTCTCTCTAGAATGTCCTTCAGTATTTTTTGTAGGATTGGATTGGTGGTCATGAATTCCCCCAGTTTCCCTTTGTCATGGAAGCATCTTGTTTCCCCATTAATTTTGGGGGACAGTTTTGCAGGGTACTTAAATCTGGGTTGGAGGTTATTTCCTTTCAGGGCTTGGAATACTTCACTCAAGTTCTTCTTGATTTGATGGTTTGCATTGAGAAGTCTGCGTTGATGGATTTTCCTTTATAGGTGATCTTTTTCTTTTCTCTGATAGCTTTTAGTATTCTGATCTTGTGATGAATTTCTGGGATCTTGATTATTATGTGTCTGGGTGTAGCTCTGTTTTGGTTGTAGGTGGCTGGAGTTCTGTATGCCTCATACATCTGAATATCATTTCCTTTTCCTATGCTTGGGAAGTTTTCCTTAATTATTTCTGTGAATAGCTTTTGTATTTCCTTTTGTTTACTCCTGCTTCTTCACTCAACATTTTTTATTCTTAAGTTATAGTTCTTGTCACCTTCTAGCATTTGCATTGTTGCTGCCTTTTTTCTCATTATTTTTAAGAGATCCTTCCTTTCGTAATCAGACATTGCAAACTTATCTTCAAGTTTTGCTAATCTATCCCTAGTTTCTTTCAGGCAATTTTTCCAGCATTCAATGGAGTTTTTAATTTCCTGGTAATCTTTTCGAATCTGTTTCATGTATTCTAGGTTTTCTTTATATTCTTCATTGGACGTTTCTCTCCTTTTTTTGTGTTGCTCCATTCTTCCATCTGTGTCTTCTTCAGAGGTGCTTAGCATTTCTTTCATTAATCTTGTATCTTACTTCACTTGAATTAATATTTCAGTTTTGAGCTTGTCTATGATGTCACAAAGATATCTCTTTATGTCTGCTGATGCCATGTCTGATATTGCATGTTTTCTGCCCTCACTCTCTTCTGTATTTACCTCTGCTGGATTAATATTTTGGAGCTTTTTATTATTTCTTTCTCTTGTCATGTTTTTTGGTTTCTTCCATACAGGTGTATAGTGGAGGTCCCAGCCCCTTTCCTTGTTGGTTATGGTTCTTCTGAAGCATGTTGGCTAGGGATTACTGCCCTCTCCAGTTTGCTGTTGGCCATTGAGGTGCAAGCAGGAGCCGTGTATGCAGGCCCCTCTCCTCCAAACCAGGCAACCAGCAGGCGCCTTCACCACATTAGAGTGTGCTGCACATATGAATTGTTTTGGGGTGACTTATTGGGTCCTGGCCAGGGGTGTGACTCAGGCCAAGCAGATCCCACCAATCTGCTCTGGGTAGGGAGCAAACTACTGAAGTCACTGCCATTCCTTGTTCATGCTCATCCTGCCCAATTCCCACATCCAGTTTGCTGTTGGTCATTGAGGCGCAATCTTGGTCATTGTCCAGTTGGTCCCCCCTTTCCCATGGGAGGATCTTATTCCAAGCACTCACTGGAGGTTAATGCAGGTATCCACATTGGCTCCATTCTTCATTGGGCTCACTGACCCCTGACTTCAGCACGACCGTGACTCCAGCGGTGAGCACGCTGCGACCATAAGTTTGCGTGGCTCCAGCAAGAGCACTGTGGCTGCAAATTTGAGCTGCTCTGATGGTAGCCCCTTGACTGCATGTTTGACCAGCTCTTCTCCCTTTAGTTTCTTCCTGGGTTGAGATGATCCATCTTCCTCTGTCTGGTCCTCTCCAGGATGCTTTATTCTGGGATCTAAGTTGTGTCTCTCAGGGAGGCTCTGTATTTTGCTGCTTACTGACACACCATCTTTAGCTCTGCCTTATTTTACATTTTTGAAAGTGATATTTGGTTAATTTTTTGGCTAAAATCACTCATTGTTGGCCCTTAAGTCTCTTACCATGGAGTGACTTGACACATTGTGACAACATTTTCAGGCTGACCCCCAAGCATTATGTTCATTTCAAAGAACCTCAATAATGTCTGACATTAACTGAGGGAATCAGTATATCTGTAATCAACATCTGCAGACATTTCATAGATGGATGTTAGAGTTGTATAAGGAGGGAAAATGATGAGGGTTCAATTGCAATATCTTTTTTTTTAAGTGCTGCAGTCATAATATACACACTCATTAAAGAGATGATATTTCCTCAAAGGTCCTTCGTATAGACCAACAACACGACCTAGAAATAAATAGAGCTGTTCATCTGGTTTCTCCAATCCTGTGAAGTGCTCCCACATATTGCCCCATGTTCACACCTATGCCTTCATTTGAGTCCTGCTTTTCTCTGTAGTTCATCTTTTGGAACACAGTCTTACTCTTTTCTTCTCAGTCTTGCCCTCTGCTGACTCTTCACATTTTCTCTCTACCCATGAAGCCATCTTCTGATATTTATTAAAGCTTTCTCTTCCCATGTGATACCTGAAACTTGTAATGCCTGTGTGTTTAGAATCTATACTACAACATTTAGCCCTTTCGCATATCGTGACTTACACTGATCAGGGTGGTTTCAAGTGTGTAGCTTTCTGTCACTCACTACATTTTGAAAGGTAGAAAATGCATTTTGCCTGCCTTTTCCATTTCCTGTTGATCTGACTTTTGCTGGATACAGGGAAGGCACTCAGTAAAAAGTAGTAGGTAGTTAATGAAACTCATAGATTGGCCATTAGTTAAAATTTCTAAATATATTCATCTCCTTCTGTGTCTTTTAATATTTCTCATTAGCTTATATGTGTGTTCATTCATTTAACATATATGTATTGAGTACATATTGTGTTTCAGCTATAGTGCTGACTCTGGTGACCAAAAAAAAATAAACTAGATAGTATTAGATGCTAATTTTCTCTCACTTGGATAGTTGAGGAAGTGAATGCTTTGAGGAAAAAGCAACTTAGAATGAGAAGGTGTCCAGAGCCAAATGCTGGGTGGAGAGCTGCTGTGCTTGAGATGTGTGGGAAACCCCAGGTGGTGGCTAGAAATGTGATTCTATGGAAGCACTTAGAATTTGGGCTGGATGAAGATCTCTGTAATATTTTTGCCAAAAGTTGGCAGTTGGGCCCATGCTCCTAGGTAAGTTTTCTAGAGGGACATTATAAAAAGGCTGGGCAATAGTGATATTATATGACAAGTACAATCAAGAAAGAACTTGGAAAGTTTTAGGAGGTGACTTTAAATGTAAAAAAAAACCAAACACATCTGTGGTAAGGACTTGCAGAAATGGAAGAAATTCTGGTGTGACTGCAGAGAATTCTGGCCTCTGAGTTAAGTGCTTTAAACCCAAGTCTTCTGATGGCTGATCTGGTTGGCAGGTAGGAAAGGAAAGGAAGAAAATGAAGGCAGGTAATGAACTCTACCATAAGAAATAGACAAACAAAAAGAGTCCAGGGATCCTGAACAAAATTCAGACTGGGAGCAAATGCATGCTGGATACTAGTGGCCCCAGGCAGTCTTTAGGTAAAGGAACAATCAAAAGTCTTGTACACAAGAACAAAGAAATCACAGTACTAGCACTTGCATATATGTGCACATGAAAATCTTGAGATCTGGTGTCTTCTTGCTACCCAAATTTATATCTGAAACTGGGACACTATACGGAGATTTTTAAAGATCTCCACTGTAGGACTTCTTGCCTTCAAATCTGTAGTTGATCATGAGGTTGTGCATCATGTGGTATGGAGAAATATAGGATAATGCCATGAATCAATGCAAGGCATCAATTTAACTCAAAATTTTAAGAGAAAACATAATTTTCCATTAATGCAAACATTATAGAGCACAATACAAACTTGTATGGCTTTTAAAAATCATAAAAAGATTTAGCTATTACAAATTGTACCTCTATAAACATGGATGAATATATATTACTGTGGTACAATGTTTTCAGATCTTTCAGGAAGATACTCAGAAATGGAATAGCTAGGTCAAATGGGACCTCTAATCCTACTTTTTATTTTTTTAACTCTTTTTTTATTTTAAAAAGCAAAACAGAAAAAAGGATAGAAATGACCTCTATTTCTCCTTTTTGGTCGGACTTTCTCTGGTTTTGATATCAGAGTAACACTTGCCTGCAGGAATGAGTTAGTGAGGATTGCTTCCCTTTCAATTTCATTGAAGAGTTTGAGGAGCATTGGCCTTAAATATTCTCTAAATTTCTTGTAGAATTCAGCCATGAATACACCAGGACTTGGGCTTTTTTTTTTGTTGGTAAGTTTTTAATCAGATTTTTCAATTCCAGTAGTCGAATTGGGTTATTCAAAATTGTTATATCTTTTTGACTCTGCTTTGATAATTCATATATTTCTAGAAACCTGAGTTTCCTCTGTGTTTTCCACTCTATGAGAGTAAAGATTTTCAAAGTAAGTATTCATGATCTTCTAAATTTCCATGGGATCTGTAGTAATTTCTCTCTTTTCAGTCCTTTGCAAGAATTTGAGGGGTTTTTTTTTATAAAATTGGGTAGAGGTCTATCAATTTTGTTTATTCTCACAAAAAGCAGCTCTTGAGTCATTAATTTTTTGTATTATTTTCTTAGGGTCAATTGCATTAACTTCTGCTCTGAGTCTTTATAATTTCCTCTCTTCTGTGAGCTTTTACGGTGCTCTTCCTTTTCTAAAATCTTGAGGTATAGCATTAGGTTGTTTATTTGTGCTCATTCTGTTTTCTTGATGTGACAATTTATTGCTATATATTTCCCTCTTAGGACTGCTTTTATTGTGTCCCACAAGTTTTG